>PVJC01009222.1:5297-46516 GCA_004026665.1 Murina feae | reverse complement strand
CAAATATATATCAACGAGTGAATCTAAGAATCAAGTGAATAAAAAATCTGATGAACAGAATAAACTGGTGAATAGAATAGAATCAGAGGCATAGAAAGGGAGTGGACTGACAATTTTCGGGGGTTAAGGGTGTTGGGGATGCGTGAAGAGACTGGACAATAATTGTACACCTATGGATGAGGACAGTGGGGGGGCAAGAACAGAGGTTGGAGTGGGAAATGGGAGGAGGGGAGCTATGGGGAAAAAAAGAGGAACAACTGTAATAATCTGAACAATAAAGATAAAAATAAAAAATTAAAAAAAAATAAGTACAGGAGAAAGGCAGTTATATAGAAATATATGCAACCATGTCTACTTGATCAGGAAATTCTTGCTTCTCCTGCTGAGCAATCCAATATTAGTTGATAATGCCATAATATTGCTTTAGCTGTTCTTCTAATTGGCATCACTGCTTGAAAGAAACAGCTTTATAGTGTAGAAAAGGCAAAAGTTTGCTCTCCTCAAGTCTCCTCTAGACTGGCTGAGATTGGGGCAGCCCAAGAAGTCTGGTGGGTTTGGGCCGCTCCTAAGTGTGGATTGCAAGAGGGACTCAACAATATTCTGATGTTTATACTGACATTTGGAAAGTGAATGTACTTTCAAAATGTCAGCGTTGGGTTCCATATCACACTTGACTTGCTTTATTATGGTGCTACAATCTGCATCAATAGGAGTGATATCTCTGGACATGATATTTCAAAGATTCTGGGGTCCAGTTTCAATCATTTGATTTCTTTAGTTGTTCAGAACCTATAATTACATGATTGGTTCAAGGGATTTCAATGTTCCATGGAAGTTGATCTTCTACTTTGTAAACTTTCTTAATTACTTTTATCCTCAGACCAAGGGGTGATAATAGATTAGTGGATGGGAAAATCATACATTATTGGCTGGGTCCCCACACAACCCATCTGGGAAAAATTGACCCAAGAGGTAGGCCCAGTACTATAGCTCTATAAATGGTGCTTTAGAAGTTAGCAGAAAGCCCTTGCCTCCTGTTTACCATTCCTAAAAGTGAACCTCTGAAGTTCACATGGGAACTGAGAGTTCAGATAAGAATGGTATCTGTGGTCCTTCAGGCCACTAAAAGAAGTCAAGAAATTTGCCAGTCTTGAAAATCCTAAAGCCTTTGGTGATGTCTGACTCTTCTCCAGAGATCTCCCCCTCTCATTTTTTTTAAAGGAGAACGCTCTTCCAAGTCATTCGGTCATTTTTCATGTCTTTTATCTGAGTGGCCATTTTTCCATTTTCAGTCCGTTACTATCCACTTTCTCTTAAGTCAGGAAAGAAATTAGAAGTTTTTTGTTCCCAAGCCTTCCTCTCTCTTTAGTTCTCAGTTATCTCACTAGCTATCTTTTTATTTACTATCAGCACAGTTTCTGGAATCATAGATTATTGGGTTTTCTCCCAGAAATTAATAAATCAGAATCCAGGTTCCACTTGGTTGTTATTTCCTTGAATAGCAATCACAGTAGTCTCCCTTATCCATGGGGGGTTTGTTTGAAGATTCCCAGTGGATGCCTGAATCTGTGATTGAACCAAACCCATATATACTAGGTTTTTCCCCCTATACATACCTACCTATAATAAAGCTGAATTTATAAATTAGACACAGTAACAGATTAACAGAAATAACTAATAATAAAATACAGCAATTATAATAGTATCCTATCTAATAAAGAGGGTATATGCTAATTGACTGCCCTGCCCTCAAAGATGGTGGCACCCACAGCCAATAAGGAGGGACTATGCTAATTGACTGCCATGCCTTCAAAGATGGCAGCACCCATAGCCACAAGATGGCCAGCAGGGGAGGGCAGTTGTGGGTAACTGGGTTGGTAGGGGAGCAGTTAGGTGTCGATCAGGCTGGCAGGGGAGTGGTTAGGGAGTGATCAGGCTGGCAGGCAGAAGTGGTTAGGGGCAATATGGCAGGCGGGCAGGCAAGTGGTTGGGAGCCAGCAGTCCCAAATTGTGAGAGGGATCCCAGATTAGAGAGGGTGCAGGCTGGGTTGAGTGACCCCTACCTTGCACGAATTCTGTGCACTGGGCCTCTAGTATTATAATAAAAGTTATAGGAATGTAGCTTCTCTCAAACTATCTTATTGTACTGTATTCACCCTTCATGTGATGATATGAGATGATACAATGCCTGCATGAGATGAAATGAGGTAAATGACTTAGATATTTTCAGATATAGCTGATGGTGGATAACTGAAACAGAGGAAAACAAAATTGCAGATAAGGGCAACTACCACACTGTCCTTGATTGGCAACTTTAAAGAGGAAATGTGAAGGATTGAGCACCAAAACTCCAATAAGCTCTATGTAACCTACTGTTTTCTTCTCATCAGTGTATTCATTTATGATAGAAAACAAACAAACAAACAAACAAACAGGAACTCTTGTTAGGGACTGTAAAACTGAATCAGTAGATATTCATTGATATCCATAATAGTAATATCTACCATTTACTGTGTCACCTTTTTGGAACTAAGTATTTTACATATATTCTTCCTAGTTCTTATAACAATCATGCAAGTTAATACTATGAATAATTTATAAACGAGAACATATTGAGGTTTGGAAAGTCAATAGTTAGTAAGTGGTAGACCTGGTGTTCAAATCCAGGTCACCCCAAGTTCATCACAGAATGTTCCATGACCTCATGAAACTGTTCTACACAGTAAGTGACACAGAACATTGGATTGTCACATGGATGTTAACTCTTTAAGGCTGCTTCAATTCATTGGACGACAATTCTTGGACCTACTTTATTGTATGCTAGCAGCCTAAAAGTTAACGAGTTTTTAAAATGTCCTAGCATTTAGTTAGAAGAAAGAGGTGGATGAAAGAGGAAGCTAGTGGTTTATTCAGTATTTTCTATTCTGCTAGGTACTTGTTAAGACATAATAATCTTATTCGTACTCACAACCTACTATAAGACAAATCCTTTTACTCCAGTTTAACAAGCGAGGTAGCTAAGGCTGTGAACAATTAAAACTTGCCCCAAAGTCAAAAGTTATTGTTAGTGGAGTGGAGAGGATTTGTACCAAAGTCTGTGTTTAAACCTCATACTTTATCCTTTCCAGTATGTGATAAATTGTATATTTAAAAAATATTATAATTTATTTTTTATCATAAATGATTTGGGAATAGGTTACAGGCATCATGTCCCTTTATTTCCCATAATCTTCTTGTGTATATCCTAAGGAAAAGGATATTCTCTTACATAAGCATAGTACAGGTGTCAAATTTAGGAAATTAAACGTTGAGATGATACTTTAATCTGCAGTTTATACTTCAGCTTTTTCCATTGCCCAATCATGCCCTTTAAAAACTATTTTTCCCCTTTTAATAGAGGACCCAGTGTAAGATCACATCTTGTATTTAATTGCTACAATCCTTTACCTTTCCTTTAATCTGAGACAGTTTTTTCTTCAGCATTTAATTTTTTTTTTATTTCAGAGAGGAAGGGGGAGAGAGAGAAGCATCAATGATGAGCAGCATTGATTGGCTGCCTCCTGCACACCCCACAGTGAGGATTGAACCTGCAACCTGGGCGTGTGCCCTGATAGAGAATCGAATAGTGACCTGGTTCACAGGTTGACGCTCCCACTGAGCCACATCAGACAGGCAGTATTTTTTTTTTCCTTTCAGAAACACTGACATTCTTGAGGAAAATGGGCCAACCATTTTATAGAATGTGTGCTAATTTGGATTTGTCTGAATATTTCATCCCAGTCTCATCCAGATTATGCATTCTCAGTCAGAATACTACATGAGGCCATCGTATCAGGAAGTACATGATGTGCAGTCTGCTTTTCACTGGTGATTTCAATTTCGATAACCTGGTCAAGGTACCCTCTGGTTTCTCCACTTTAGAGTTGCTATTTCCTCTCATAAAACAATCAAGGAGACACTCTGAGGCCATGAAAATATCCTTCTCCTCAAAATTTATCAACCATTGATGATTCTTACTTGTACCAGTTATTACTTGTGATGATTGTCAAGTACCGACTTTCAAAAGCCTCCATTCCTTTCACATTTATCAGTTGGAATTTTACTGTGAGAAAGAACCCTCTTTACTCCCCTGTTTATCCATTTATTATCATGTATTGACTCATGAATTCCTATTTTATTTAAAGTTTGGAATTTATTATTTAGCGTTATAGAGTTTCATGCTAAATTGTTATAAATTTGGCTAGTTGGAACCCCTTCAAAATGGTTCTAGTGCCCTTCGATATGTTCTCATAGTTTTTTGAGCATTTATTTTTTTCACCTAATAAGATATTTAAGGCTCATATTCTACTTTCCCAGACAGTCCTGAAGCCAGCAATTTCTTTAGCAGTTCTGCTTTCATTAAGTAAGGAATAGTAGTTAGCAAACAAGATGGAGCACTAGCTATGCTGCTCATTGCTACTGAGTAGAGCCTATCGCTTCCAAGCTTTTTTTTTATTTGTAGCCTGGCCAGCAAAATATATTATCAAGATTTCAAATATTTACCAGTTTGATGAGAGAAAAATAGGATATCAGTGTAGTTTTAGTTTGTATTTCTTGTGTTATAGTGAACTTGAACTTCATTGTCTGTAGAATAACAGCCATGGGATACTGCTCTTCTTAGAACAGATTTGTAGAGCCATGAGACAGAGTTCTGTGGGAGTATGGGAAAGAGCACATGGACTGTTTTATAAAGAGTCAGATCTACAGGGTGAGTAGCAGAGCAATCATATAGGAGGAAGCTGAGAGGCAGAGGGGTTAAGTAATATGTCCAAGGTCACACAACATACTGGTGACAGAGCTGTGGTTTAACACAATGACCCTCCCCTCCCTCCCAGCCCTTTGGCAATGATTTATCAGATACCTTTTTGAACAACTGCTTCTTTTAAGCTGCTGTACATTTGTGTGTACATTAAAATTTGACCTTGTTATATAACTTCTGGCACAAAAAGTTATTGGTAGCCTGCCTATACCCCACTTAAGCTCCTGCTGAAGTTTTTACCTAAAGAATGAAAAAATCGTTGGATGGGTTTGGAGAGACAATTCTTCTTATAAATAGTGCTAAAACTCCTTTTTTATATGGACCTGTGCAGCTAAAATCTAAACAACAAAGACATTTGATTTACTGCAGGCATTAGGTTGGAGTGTTAAGTGGTTGTTTTAATTTTAGAGTTTTTATAAAAGAGCTGCTCTCACCATATAGTTGATTACAATTTAAAAACAGAGACATATGATTTATTATAAACAGTGTTTTTGGGATCTAAACTTTTTTTTGCAAGAACTCAAAATATGTATTTCAAAAAATTTTAACTCTAGGAGATGTGGGACCTGAGTGTTTTCTTTTCCTCCTTTGGAGATGGTATGTGGCTGTTGGGTTTTAAATGGACAGAGCATCTTCCTTGATGGTATCTAAGAATAAGAAAGAGGAACAGGAATCTTCTGGGTTCTGTGTGTGACCAGGCTAAAGACAGGGCTCCAAGACAAACTGGGTAGGTACCTTGCAGTGTAGGCTTGGTCTGGCCGGCCCACTCTTCAGTTACTTTGTCTCTAAGAACCCCCCCCCCCAATCTAATTGTTCTTTCTCAATCTGAGCCAACAAGAGCATAATTGATCAGAGGGTCAGTAGAAGCATACTCACACACCTAAAAGGTGGGCTCTCTGTCACCATAAAATTTAGAGAGATCTGGGAATGCCAACACCCAGTTATAAAAACTGTACACTTCCCCTTTCCATAGAGAAACCCATGAAATGTTTGCTTTTGAAATGTTTAGTTTGTTGAAATACAAAGAATTGCAAAATTCTTGTGTGTAGCATTTTTTCCTGAAAGATGAAATAGTGAGATATTTTTCTTGGGAAGCTGTGTTTAAAGTTGAGTGTGAGGGTCTGATTTATTTAGAAACTTTGCCAAATGAAAAATAAAAGCAATTCTGATAAAGGTCTACATGTTGGACAGATCCCAACACAATGGCTTTTATATATTGCGTCCAATTATTATATTCCTTTGTCATCCAGGCTCCCCTGTTCTTCATTGCATCTTCCCTAATTAGATACACCACACACACACACACACACACATATACACACACCAGGTAAGGCAAATGATGGTGTCCCAGTGCTAGATGAAGACCTGGAGACACCCCAAGTACTGGAAAGAGTATGCCCTTCATCTCTCCCACTCTTAGTATATTATTTAAAACTAGAGGCCCAGTGCATGAAATTTGTATACAGGTATGGTCCCTAAGCCTGGCTTGAGATCAGGGTCATCTTTCTCAGCTGCCTGCAGCTGGCCCTGTCCCCTGCTGCCACCCACCCCTGGTTCCCCATTTGCCATTGGGTGATTGGTGCCTGACAGCTGGAGAAAGGGATCAAGAGGTGGTCAGTGTGCCTTATAGTAACAGGTCCAGTGGTTGTTCTGCCGTTAGGGTCACTTTGCATAATACCCTTTTATTATATAGAACTAGGAGCCCAGTGCACAGTAATTTGTGCACTCGGGGGGTCCCTCAGCACGGCCTGTGCCCTCTCACAGTCTGGGACCCCTTGGGGGATGTCCATCTGCTGGCATGCCTGGCCAGCCTGGGCGAGGGGCTGATGGCAGTTTGTAGCTGGCCAAGCCTGCCCCGCCCGCCCCACCCGCCCCGCCACCTGTGCCACACCCATCTCCGTGGCTGCCAGCCTCCATCTTGGCTGAGTTAATTTGCATACAGCTGCTCTGATTGGCTGGTGGGTGTGGCTTAGGCATCTTGGAGAGATGGTTAATTTCAATATTACTCTTTCATTAGAGTAGATAGAGGCCTGGTGTACAGGTGGGGGCTGGCTGGCCTGCTCTGAAGGGGGCCCTGCATCGGAGTAGGGGTCCCTGCTGGGGAGCAGGGCCAGCCTGGGTGAGGGGCTGCTGGGAGTTTGCAGGCCAGTCATGCCCCCAGCTTTGTCAGGAAGGACATCCAGAATGATGTCTGGAAGACATCTGGTCTATCTGGTCTAATTAGCATATTACCCTTTTATTAATATAGATAAATGAGTGCTAAGTCACCTGAAACTTAGAGGTATGGCTTCTCTCTAGTTTTTCTGATAAATCCATCAAAGCTCAACTTTTTTCTCTCTCTTAACCTTATTTCTCCCATTATTTGCTCTATCCCTGCCCTAAACATGTGTTTCATTAACCTCTTGGATAATGTAGCACTGGATATATTAACAAGCCTTCTGCACAATTCTTTGGAATAAATAGGGAAATACCTCAATTGCAGAGGGATTGTTTTTCAGGTTTTGTTGCACCAGAATTAATCAAAATTTCATTTAGGTCAACAGTTCTTGAGTAAACAGGATAATAAAACTATTTGCATGCTTCTATGTACTGGGCACTGTTCTAAGTGCTTTACATGTATCATTCACTTAATTATCACATAACTCCAAAAGGTGTTTATTTTTATCTCCATGTTAGAGAAACTTGTTCAAAGTCATGGTCTTAGTAAGAGGCAAAACTGGAATTTGATTCTAAGCAGTGTGGCTTCAGGGTCTTTGCTATCCTGTTGCTCTACTCAAAAAGAATAATGCAAGCACTTTCATAGTGTGAGACACTACTGTCAGGATTTTATGTACATTAGCATGTTTAGTCTTCACAAAAACTCTATGAGGTATGCTAATTTTCTATATATCCCTCCAGATACTCTCTGTCCTTCCAGACTCTGCTCTGCTCCTTGAGAGGCTGACCTTTGAGATTAATATTTTGTCTTGTGATTTCTGGTTGTGTTTGGCCAATAGGGTTTCCAGCATGAGATCAGGAGGTGGAAGTAAAGTGAGGTCATGGTACTTACTACTTTAGTTCCACCCTTTTGAGTGATTGTGTATTGGCTTTCTTTTTTTCTCAAAGACTGTAGCAGGCATCCTCAAACTACGGCCCGCGGGCCACATGCAGGTGTTTTTGCCCCCGCTGCCTGTTCTGCTTAAAATAAATTATGTGCAGTGTGCATAGGAATTTGTTCATAGTTTGTTTGTTTTTTAAACTATAGTCTGGCCCTTCAACGGTCTGAAGGACAGTGAACTGGCCCCCTGTTTAAAAAGTAGCTCCTGTTTATTAGGTTTTCTCAGACAGTCTCGCTGGTTCCAGAAACAGCTTCTTTCTCTTATCCATTAAACTTAGGGATGGCAAGCTTTTTTGCTATTGCTAGCTCAGGGTGCTCTGATTCCTTTCTCACAAATATATAAATAGTCATTCATTAAACTCTCCTAAAACACTGAGTGTACCATTGTCTTCCTGCTGATACTCATACTGAACAAGGTATGTTCTGTCATTATCAGCATCCATACTTGATATAAGGCACAGGGAAGTTAAATAAAGGGTCCAAGGTCATCCTTAGAATTGGGATTAAAATCTAGGCTCTCTGTGTTGCCCTGACTGGTTTGGCTCAGTGGATAGAGCATCGGCCTGCAGACTGAAAGGTCCCAGGTTCAATTCCAGTCAAGGGCATGTATCTTGGCTGTGGGCATATCCCCAGTGGGGGCTTTGAAGGAGGCAGCTGATTGATGTTTCTAACTCTCTATCCCTCTCCCTTCCTCTTTGTAAAATAATCAATAAAATATATTTTAAAAAATCTAGGCTATCTGGCTAGTCCATCTTTTAAGCCATGACACTGTTTTTTGCCTCTTGGTTTAAGCATGTGTCGAGCTTTCTGCAAGAAAGATTGCAATGCAGGTTATTGCATTTCACTGGATAATTAATGGTTAGTTTACTATAGCTAATGATAGTGATATAAATATTTATAGCATACAAATTCTATGGGGTAAATATAATGGAGTTCATTTACACATTTATCAAAGATATTCTTTTTGTCAAGTACTTTACTGGATTTTGGGAATAAATCATCAACAAAATAAGATTATTGGTTTCAAAAATTGTATATAGTCCAAGGACTCAAGTATTTGTTTTCCAGTATTTTGGATTTGATTAGTAAGGAGAGAAATAGCAAAAAAGCCTTGACATTTGATACTCTGTGCCATTATTGTCCAAGATTCATAACTTTAAAAAAACTCTTATTTGAGTCAGTAATGTTAATCAGTGATTCATAACATTTCCTTTACTATGCAGTAGAGGGTCTCCTGTTAGGCATGATATCAATGCACAGAGTCTTACAAAATCAAGCGACACTACTTGATTTAAATGTTAACACCACAAATAGAATCCCAATTAACATAGATGTGAATTCTTCCCTCCTGCTCATGGAAATATTCCTTTTTGGGGGTCATTTCACTATAAGCTTTTAGAGAAAAGAACCCTGGACTGGAAGAATGGTCCTAGATTCTGATGCCAACGTTGCCTCTCACTGGCTGTGATATCTGTCATATTGGCAAGTTGGTCTGGACTGCACTTTTCTCATCTGTATGGTAATGAAACTGGACCAGGGGATCTTTTAAGACTAAAGTTCTGTCTCTCTTTGATTTACCTTTATTGTTTTTACCCCTGATAAATATTAGGAGTAAAAGGAATACATATAAGGTAAAAATTGTATTTAGTGCAGCCTGGTGGAGTGGCTCAATGCTTGAGCATCAATCTATGAACCAAGGGGTCGTGGTTCCATTCCTGGTCAAGGCACACGCTCAGGTTGGGGGCTCGATCCCCAGTGTGGGGTGTGCAGGAGGCAGCCGATCAATGCTTCTCTCTCAGCATTGATGTTTGTACCTTTCTCTACCTCTCCCTTCCTCTCTGGAATCAATAAAAATGTATAAAAATTATATTTAGTGCAGAGTTGGAGTCATATGTAAGTATCTTGATATCTGTTCTGATTATAGGCCCTACAAAGAAATGTGTACTAGTTAGAGACACAAAGTGTACAGTCATGGGCAAATACTAGAAATGGATTTATTTCAGGGTGGTTCTCCTTTCCTCCGGGACTTAGATTGACTGAGGGGCTGGCATTTTCAACCACGTTTCTCAAGATCATCGTGGTTTCTTCCTTGTCTGACAGAGGCAAAAAGAATATGGAGGAGCATATTTAACATTTACATAGGTTATGTCTAAAGGTGGCACATACCATTTCAATTCCTTTTCTGTTTTGCTAGAACTGAATACATTTCCCAACCTAAATGCAAGGAAAACTATCAAATAGAGTATAGTGTGAGCCAGGGAAAAGAAAACCGCATGGCTTTAAGTGGTTTATTAGATCTTTGCTTTAGAATTGACATGACCACCAATGGACACAAAACACTGTGGGGTAGGGGAGGCCGGGGGAAGGTCAAGGGAAAAAAAAGGAGACATATGTACTACTCTTTGTAATATTTTAAGCAATAATTAAAAAAAAAAGAATTGATGTGACCTATGCAAACACAGTTTTCTTTCTCTTCAGAAAATGCTTTGTTCAGCATTGTCATTTCTGTTTATAGCAGTTGCTTTTTTAAAAAAAAAATTTTTTTTTTTTACTGATTTCAGAGAGGAAGGGAGAGGGAGAGAGAGATAGAAACATCCATGATGAGAGTCATTGATTGGCTGCCTTCTGCATGCCCCACACTGAGGATTGAGCCCACAACCCAGGCGTAAGCCCTGACCGGGAATCAAGCCGTGACCTCCTGATTTGTAGGTCAATGCTCAACCACTGAGCCATGCTGGCCGGGCACAGCAGTTGCTGCTTTTGCAGCTCATTATTATCAGTTACTTCAATTAAAATAAAAAAGAGGCTATGAACTGAAGCAGGGATGAGAGGAAGTATTTTTTTCCCTGAACTTGATCCTGGGTGAACCAGTAGAGGAAGAAGGACAAAGGGAAAAACCAACACTGAATGAAGAAACAACTAATAAATATTGGAAAAAAGGGATAATAAAGGAAGGCCCAGGTGGAGCAGGGGCATTCATCACGGTGCCCAAGAGAATTCAGTCTAGTCACAAGATTATGACTGCAGTGGGATATGCTGCCTTCGAGAGTGTCCCTGGCAAGGGAGACCTGCAAATTATGGCTTTTGTGGTTTTCTTCTTGTTTCTTGCTAACAAATAAATGGAGCCACAAGCATATCAGTGGAGCCTCTCTTTCCTCAGTCTTCCCCTCTCCCAGGGTCTGCTGCATGCTCGCTCCAGCAGCCACAAAGTACTGAGAATGCCTTGAAATAGCATACTTTCCATCCCAAATCATGACTCACGAATCCCTTCTGTTGTAAACTAACCTGCAGAATAGGAGAAGGAAAGAAGCAGCAGGAAGGAAAAACATATTTTGGGGTTTGTAATTTTCAGACATGGGTACCGAGGCATCTCAAGAACTTGAATGAAGTTTGACTTGTCATCATGGCATCTTTGAAAAATATAAGGTTTTCAGAGGTAACTGAAACAGATAAAGGTAACTGGGGAATGCAGCATAATTTTGTTGTAGCTTATTATAAATATCCACTTATGTAGCACTTATCTAACTATGTCTTTTGGGGAAGCAAGAATCATATTCCCGTAAAGGCTGGCTCTGATATTGTTAGTCCATAGCATGGTATTCGTCCAGTCCCTTCCATATTTGGTAAGACTTGTCAGGGTATTTACTCATTCAGAAATACGAGAAGAAGGATGATCCAAGTCACAGGAGAGAAAGGGCACTTCATTCCTAAATGGGAGGTCTGGGTTTAGTATTGGCCCACCATGAGCTTATGTGACATTAAACAAATTATTTAACCTCTTAAAACCAAGGTTTCCTCATTAGTAAAAAAAAATGTTGTAGTTTACAATCTTTAAGGATTCACTCAATACTGATCTGCAACTGTTACTGCCTTCCTTTCTCCAGAAAGCCTTTCAGGTGGCTGATTTTTAGAAATATACACTTTTAGTTCTGTGTGCCAGGGTATCAGCAGCTCTTTAAAAGATACTTGTTTAGATTTAACAAATACGTATTTGGTTTAAAAATCTTGCTTCAATATTCAACCAATTTTTGTAGAGTTATTTGGCTACAATGGATATAATTCAAAAGATTATTTATGTCTACTATGGGAATCTATAAATGATTAAGGTATGGTTCCTGCTTATAAAAGGGCTTATAGAACAGTAGGAGATATAATACATTGAATGACTATGCACTAGAGTGTTAAGTGCTACTAACTCCCCAGAACCTTACGGTAGGAGTTCACATTGGAAAATTTCTGCCTCCATTTCTTTTCTTTCTAGGTCAGGTTATCTTTCTGTAATTCCATGTGAGATGTAGGATGATGAGAGAATGAAGAGATCCTTTTAATAATAAGCCCCTGGCCCAGCTGCAGAGGCTCAGTGGTTGAGTGTTGACCTATGAACCAGGACGTCACAGTTGGATTCCCAGTCAGAGCACATGCCAGGATTGTGGGCTTGATCCCCAGTGTGGGGTGTGCAGGAGGCAGCCGATCAATGATTCTCATTATTGGTGTTTCTATCTTTCTGTCCATCTCCCTTCCTCTCTGAAATAAACAAAAATATATTAAAAAGGAAAAGAATAAGCCCCTGGTCAAGCATCAAGTAGGAAATCATGGGGAATAACATACTTCAGTATCACAAAAGGTAAATCTAAACTCTGGTCTCTTTATTTAATAAATCATCTTTAAAAAGAAAGTTCCCAGTAACTATAAAGTGTAAGAATTACTTCTCACTAGAAAACATCCCTCTTATTATTTGAAGGAGAAATCAGAAAAACATATTTTTCTTTTTCTGTGTGGTGCCATGGAAAAACCAGAAACTCCAGATTTTTAATCTGAACACTGTTTCTTATCACCAATTGTGTAATTATCTCTTTGGTAAAAGTAGAGGTAATAGCACTTGCCCCTTAGAATCACACAGTTTAAAAATAAGTGACGCTCAATAAATGTTTATTTTTTTCCTTTCATAGCTAACAAAACAAAACACATTTCTATTTATTTGTTTGCCTGATTTATGCATATAGTTATCTATTTTCCGTTGAGGAAGCTACTCTCATTACCATATTGACAAAAGCTTAGACAGTGATCTTTTTTTTTTTTTTTTTGGTCTTTTTTTGGGGACAGTTATTTTTTACGTTAAAGAAAAGCTATTGGCTAAACTTTAAGTCGCTAGAATCTATTGTTATGAGGAGTGAGACTTCTGATGCGTTTTGCTTCTGGTGCGTTACCAATAAATGGCCAGAATGTACTGGATTTGGTTGCCTTGGTTTTACATAGATACCTTCCAATAGTATTTGCTGACCCAGGTAAGGACACATCATCCTTAAACATTGATGTCACAGGAGAATCAATGTTTAACCAAACAAAGCCCCCTCCCCACATCTCCATTCTTCCTTCTTCCTTCTTCTTCTCTTCTCCCCTAACAACTCTCGAACAAGCCAGATTGTATATTTTTTGCACAGGCCTCTGAAAACACATCCACACTCTTGTTTTGTTGAGAGAGAACCATCTGGATCATGCGAACATGGCTTATACCACACTCACTCCATCAGTATATCATAGTTAATATGATAGATATCAGAGGAGGTTAGAGCAGCTCTTTCCTTGAAGATACTTAGCTGTTTGTTATCATCAGGGACCGTCTGACTTGGTACAAAAAAGGGGCTATGTGACATCTGGAGGCTTTTTCAA
Organism: Murina feae; assembly: GCA_004026665.1. Lineage (NCBI taxonomy): Eukaryota > Metazoa > Chordata > Mammalia > Chiroptera > Vespertilionidae > Murina > Murina feae. The sequence continues at coordinate 32,951 of PVJC01009222.1, read as the reverse complement.
TGCTGTTAATTCTGTTTCCCAGATGTCAGTAGGCAGATGTTTAGTGGTTTGCAGATACTATACTTCAGAACAGTGTGCAAAGGACAAGGATTCAAATTCCCTCAGGGCCTTGTAGGGCCACCTCTCCTTCACTCTCATGCACCTCTTGTTGAAGCACATACAAAAGAGATGAGTTGGGTTGGGTGCACAGGCAGTGAGGAGAGTGGGAATAGGCAAGAGGAACACACAGGATCATGGGAGGCACTCAAACGAGTCTTCGTGGAGTCTCACTTTTTCAAGTGGTTTGAGTTAATTGCTCTCAAAGTTACTCTCTTTTAAGACAGAGAACCATCTGCACAGGAACCTGACACAATAGCAGTGAATGTGAGTCTGCACAGGACGCTGATATGTGGTTTTTGCTCAGTGGGTTTATGAATTTCTATTGTAGCTCATGGCATGCTATTTTAGTGGCCTCGTCAATGTTAACATATTACACGATTAGTAATACATAAAGTATCTGGGCACAGCATCATTAGACTCAATAAACAAAGCCAGATTATGCAGAGCTGTTGGTCCAGGACTCTGTGTGGGGCAGGAATTGGGGGTGTGGTGAGGAGCACAACAGCCAATTTAATGCCAGTAATTATAATATGTGTGAGACTGAGGACATAGTCAACTAAATTAATATGTTGTATCAGGGGAGCTTATTTTTTAGATTATGCAGTGTGAATATTTATTGCTTGGAAAATTATCTCTTTAAAGTGTTATATAAACAAAAGAGTTTTTATAAAACTTTTAAGATAAAACATACTGTTATGGAAAAATGATGAATTGTTGTGTCAACTACCTAGCTATTAATTTTGGGCATGTTCCCAAGGCTCTGCCAAGATAAAGTCTCTAGATTTTAGCTTCTTCATTGTGAAAAAAAAAGAGAGAGGTTAGGTTAAATAATTTCTGAGGTTTATTTTTGTTATTATATTCGCTGTCTAATAATTAACAAATTCAACATGAGGGCTAGTCAGTCCTGGAGAGCCCTGGGTGCTGAAGACACAGATGAGTAAGGCAATAGCCATGCCAAGGGGTCTGCAGACCTGTCTCTTCTGTGTTGCACATGTTCTTAGGAGTTTGTTTAGAATGATCATGTTTTTGAAATTTATACTACAAGACCCATATGGAATATATTAATGGAGGTGTCTCTGGAATCATGCAATTGGTCATGAGTTACTGCAACATAAAATGAGAGCATTAGTAGGATATTGATTAGTGATGGAAAGCTCTGATGGAATGCAAACTATGGGACATCTGCTTTCTTGGCCTAAAGTAGGCACTGGGACATTGCCTGTATCTTGATAACTCTATTGTTTTTGCCCTTTCCCAGCCATCAATTCCTTATCATTCCACCAGAATTTAAGAACCCTTGGAAATTTTAATTCATAACCTGCTGAAAGTGTTTTGGAAAAAGACAGAAAAAGTTATCTCATTCTCCCAAATGGTCCCATGTTCAATGCTGAGTCTTTGGAGTCTGTGGGGTTGTTGGAGATGATGATGGGAAAGGGAGGAAGCAATTACATCAGTTAGGAGGAATGAACATGGGGAGGAAACAAATTGAGGAAGATGGGCTAGGAAGATTCAGACATATCTTGAAGTGCGTGAACCTGAGGTGGGTGTGGGCTACTAGGCAATGACAGATTTTCTGCCTACAGGTTTAATATTTCAGCATATTAGAAGTGGGGAAGCTCCTTGAAGCATGAAAGCAATAAACTTTAGGAAAAAGAGGAATAGAGTAGTAAGGATTTAGGGAAAAAGTTATATAATGAAAATATACTGAACAACAGTTTTAAATAACTTAATGTATATTAAGTAATAAGTGGGTTATTAAGGAATGTTTAAATGATTGAAATGTGTTTCAGAGAAGATGATTATTTTAGGACTGAAGATTTTTGTCACAGCTAAGCTGTATGGGTCACAGGCCTGATTCAAATTCTCGTGTTCTCTTGAACTGGCTTTCACTGTTAGGTTTACAACATTTGACATCTTAATAGATAGTATATATTATCTGACGATATACTCCTTGTCTATGGATGCGTTTAAATGCTGGGCAGAGTGAGCTGGGGTTTAAGTATCTGAGGAATAAATGACTGAACTTTTCAAATACTTGGTTGCACAATTTTCTCATGGTTTGAAGTGTAGCTCAGAATTGTTGATTTTCTCCTAAACTTTACATTTCATCGATAAACAAATGAATAACTCATGACCAAAATGTTTTAATTTACAACAGTATAATCATTCACTCAGACAATTTGCCAAAAGTGTGCCACCCTGTAGATCATGACAAACGATCAAACCTCATAGTTAAAATCTGGACACATGAGACAAATCAGGGTGTGATTATTCTTGATTAGAATAGGATCTTTCATTTTTATGAAAATAACTACAGGATTATTTTTATATGTAATCTGTTATATATAAAGATTTCCAAACCAAAAATCAAAATCAGTCACAGCTATTGCAGACTATATTTAGTAAAAGCAGTGAGGCATAATATTATTGTTTGCATAATGTGGAATCCAAAGAGCTATTTTTCCCCAAAGAGTTTTTTATTTGATCTTGAATTGTATAGAACAGTGCCATTACTTTACTTATTAATCATTTATAAAGCAAAGATAGTCAAGATGTGGTAGTTTTAAAATATGTCCACAAATTCTTAGTCACGCTTCTCATTGAGAGGTAGAATCTATGGCCTCCTCCTTGGAGCGAGGTGGGCGTTCTTGACTGCTTCAACCTAAAGTCCGTGTGCTCATTCTCACAGCCTTCAGTAGTCAGGTAGGAGGTCTGATTGCCTTACGGTCACCTTGCTGTGCAGAAGCTCAAACTAACCCATGGGGAAAACCACAGGGAGAGTCCCTGGGACTCCATGAGGAAACAGAGGTGCTTGGCCAGTCCCTCGATATCCAGCCTCCCGATGTTTAGGCTTTGGCCACCATCTCATTGGAACCACCTAAGAGACCCTGAGCCGGGACTGCCCAGCTACCCCCTTCCTGAATTCTCTCCCCAAGAAACTGTAAGAGGTAATAATTTACCCCCCAGCTTTATTGAAAAAATAAATGACTCACATCACTGTATAAGTTTTTTTTTTTTTAAATATTTTTATTGATTTCAGGGAGGAAGGGAGACAGCAAGAGGGCTTGGAACATCAATGACGAGAGCGAATCATCGATTGGCTGCCTCCTGGATGGCCCCCACTGGGGACCAAGCCTGACACTTAGACATGTGCCCTGACTGGGAATTGAACCGTGGCCTCCTGGTTCATAGGTCGACACTCAACCACTGAGCCACACCAGCTGGGCCATCATTGTATAAGTTTAAGGCATACAGAATAATGTCTTGATTTACATATATTGTGAAGTGATTATAATAGGTTTAGCTAACACCCATCATCTCATATAGATATAAGAAAAAGCATAGAAAGAAGAGAAAAATAGGAAAGAATATTTTTTCTTTGTTATAAGTTTTAGGATTTAATCTCTTGAAAACTTTCCCAGATATCAAACAGCAGTGCTGATTATATCATCATGTTGTACATTGCATCCCTGCTACTTACTTATTTTATTATTGCAAGTTTGGATCTTTTGACCACCTTGTCCCATTTCCCTCTTCCTTCACGCTCTGCCTCTATCAACCACAGTCTGATCTCTTTTTTGTGAGTTTGACTTTTATATTCTTTTTAGATTCCACATATAAGTGAAATCGTATTGTATTTGTCTTTCTCTTTCTGACTTATTTCACGTAGCACAATGCCTTCAAGTTCCATCCAAATGGTAGGATTTCCTCATTTTTATGGGCAAATATTACTCCACTGTATATATGTACCACATTCTTTATTCTTTCATCTGTTGATAGACTCTTTGGTTGTTTCCATGTCTTGGTGCAGATATCTTTTTAGTTAGTGTTTTCATTTCCTTTGAATATATTCTCAGAAATGGAATTGCTAGATCACATGATAATTCTACTTTTAATTTTTTGAGGAAAATCACCATGGAATTGAACTGTGACCTCCTGGTTTATCAGTCAATGCTCAATCATTGAGCCACACCGACCGGACAGTTTTTAATATATTAAAATAGAAGTATCAAGATGAGATCATTGGTAATGTTACTTTCAACATGATCAAGGTTAATAAAGTTAAACTATATACTTCCTATCATGGTTAAATGGTGCTACGATGATATACAGATGGTTAATAATAACAATGTCTGAGGAAAACAAGCATCTCAGACAGGACAGGGTGAGAGAGAAGCTAAGGAAGAAATTGCTTAGAGGGATATCCTATATAACAAAAGGCTAATATGCAAATTGGCTGAACGACTGATCACTATGATGCGCACTGACCACCAGGGGGCAGACGCTCAATGCAGGAACTGACCCCTAGTGGTCAATGTGCTCCCACAGGGGGAACACCACTCAGTCAAGAAGCTGGTGAGCACAGTAGCGGTGGCAGGAGCCTCTCCCACCTCTGCAACAGTGCTAAGGAGCAGTGAGCCTAGGGGTAAGGAGCAGCAAGCAGGTGAGCAGTAAGGAGAGAGGGGTCCCAGACATCCCCTTAGGGGTCCTGGACTGCGAGAGGGCACAGGCCTGGCTGAGGCCCCCCCCTCCCACCCCCGGAGCACAAATTTCATGCACTGGGCCTCTAGTATGATAATAATTATCAATGTTATAAATAAAAGACTTTTCTAGGTAGGAGACCTGTCTACTCTTTGGGTACAAGGCATTAGGATCAGATCTTAGTGATCTGTTTCTTGATCTGTTCTCTCCCCTCCAGTCCTGTGGGTTTATTTTTCTTTTTATAGGTTTGCTGAAAGCAAAATTAAAAACATTGGACTCTTAAATATCGGGGTTATCACTTTTGACTAATGTAAATTTTGTACATTAGAGATCTTTCCAGCAGTCTCTGATCTTTCCCTACAACAGCTGTTCAGCCAATGTCATATGCTGCCACATTATGCACTAACATAGACATGTGTGTGGTAGTGATGGGTGGTTTTTGGATAAACAATCAGCAATATCTGTGACATCTTTGAAGGTCTAATATCAAGCCCTGGAGTAAAGTCAAGAAAAGGAACTGAGAGGCTATTTCTCTTTAGAGCCTGACTCAGGTTACTCCTTTAGTTTGTTTGGGTTAAATACGAGCAAGGGTTATAGAACCTGAAAATTTGAGCCCTATCACCCCCATTATTACCTGGTTATGCAACAATGGGTACTTTACTTAATCTTCCTATGTTTCAGTGTCTCATTTGTGAAATGGAGTTACAGTCTCAGCTCACATGGGTATTGTGAATATTAAATTAGGATGTGTGCTTATCATATATCTCCTGACATGTGCTAGCATACGGACTGTTTAAGTTAGGCTTGAGAAATGGTAGCTTTTAACATAATGTTTGTTTATTTTTGTTGTTAACTGGAAGAAGTGGTAACTGTTTCACAAGTGGATCTTAAAAAAAAAAAAAGATCCTGAATTTTAGTGTTTTCCGATTTCTGTGATGCAAATACCACTGTGGCTGATTCAAGCTACCACCAACATGCAGTCAGCTGGATGACCACGTTCCTGAAAATTTAATTATTGGCTTTTGTGGGCTGGTATGAGCCAGCGGAGACATATCACTGAATGGAAGACTGCCACTAAAAGTGGCATCTGGCCGCTTATTTACTCTTCATTATTTACAAAATAAACTTCACACCTATAAGTTTAAGTTGCATTAAAGTTGTTCCTCTAGGTGATAGCAACTGAGGAGCTTAGTAATGAGTGCATTTAGTTGGATTTCAAGCAGATGTGATAATCCAGTCTTTTGCTATTGCCATTGCTTGGTGATTGGTGTATGTATATATGTATTTAAAGCAGCATCCAAAGAACTGGAAGGATCTGAAGAAATATTGTCATTTTTATTTTTTCTATTTTTAAAAAAGTTGAGAAATTTGCTGAGACATTTTCCTTAAACATGTCCCCCCCCCCACCCCGCCACCCCGAGAACCAGACCATTTCTTTGGTTATAAATGTTTGATGAAAATGACATCCTAATCCTTTATAGTGGCAGATGTCCAGCTCTTATACATGTTTATTTTTATATATGAATATATCTGGTTGTATGTTTATGTTTATAGGTTTATTTGCATTGATATGTTAAACATATTAGAGCTATATTTTCTGGAGTTATAGTGTTCATTTATTTATTTACTCTTTCATTGTCTATCTCCTCTACTAGAATATAAGCCCCATTACAGTAGGAATTACATTATTGCCTTCATTACTTTTTATTGTCAGTACCTACAATAGTGCCTTAGAAATGATAGTTGTTCATTAAACATTTGATGAGGGAATGAATGAGTAAATAAGTGATATAGCTAAATATACTGAAAAATCATTCTTCTATTCTATTTGGCCTTCAGGGATTTGGCTTTAATTTTCCTTTCCTTTTATACCTTTTAACAATTTTATTTATGAGAGAAGGTTATAATAAGCAAAATGAACTCAGAAGTTTAAAGATAGAAATTATGGGTTAGCCACTTAATTCCTGGCTATCTGCCAGAAACTTAGAGAAGGTCAAGTGAGTAAAAGGACTAATTTCTTATTTTCAAATGTGTCATTGTTTCTTCAAAAAGATTGTATGCAGAAAATCAAAGTTCTACTGAAAACTGGTATTGGTATTCAGCTAGATGGGTAGCATTTCCTAAAAAAAAAAAAAAAAAAAATCTGCATGACTTATAGGGTAAGGTGACCAGTGAACCAAAAATGCAATTTTCTTACTACAAAAGCAAATTCAGGATAGAATACTACAAATTGTTTTGAAATCTTTAGAGCCTACAGACTGATGTTAGGAATTTTATAATTACATTATTTTAATATCTATTTAAGACTGTCTAGCAAGTTAATTTCCCAGATTGCTAGCTCCCTTCTTTCCATTTAATTAGTCTGAAGTGATCAAGTCTAAATTCATTTAGGGACTTTGGGACAGTTTTATTTGACAGAGAATCTCCTAATATGTGACTCTTGAGTGCATTAAATGTTCATTAGGGGCTGAGTGGCTAGAGCAGCTCATCGATATTGTAGGTTCTCTCTGAGATTGAAACTTGCTCCCAGAAGACTGTATGTTCTAATGCGAAGCTAACTGAAAACACAAATCCATAATGTTTGGAGTCATGGTGATGGTAAAATTAGCTTCGAATCTTTTAATCTTAAGATGTCTTAAGAGGGGACATAGAAAATAAAAGTTACCTTGATGTCTTAGAGGCTGATGAGAATTAAAACCAATTTTTATGCCAACAATGCTAGCTAAATGTAGCTAAAAAGTGAATTTAGATCAGTGAAAACATATGTTTCAAAATAGCACACATTTTGAAAGTGAAAAATCTGAGAGAGCCGAAAATACCGATATCATTTACCATTTGTTTATGTATTTATTCTTAGAGCAAAAGCTCAATTTTCAGAGATTAAGGAAATTGTAACAGGTATATTAAGAGATGAACCATTTTTGGAATCAGTGATTCCATTGTAAAGAAAAATTCTTCAAAATGTTATCAATCCACATGTATTGATTTGGAATTCTAAATGCGTTTTATTAAATGATAATCTTTATATCAGAAAAGCCTTTAATAATGTATATTTTTGGTACAAGGAAGGGAAATACACATATATATTATTATATAGGGATATATAAATAAACAGTAGTTAGAGATTTTTTTTTTGAAATTTCAACCATGATTTATGGTAAAGAAAAAAAGCGGTTCTGCACAGAACAAAATTTCTTGACTTTCAGAGATTACATTATTAAATATACACACTTGGTCCTACAAGAATTCAATATATGTTAAAGATATTCTCTTTGAATATCTGTTGTGCAAGTTTGGGCTGATAGTAAATAAATACTGTAAAGTAGCCCTAACTGGGCTGCTGAGTGGTTAGAACATCAACCTGTGGACTGAAGAGTGGTGGGTTTGATTCTGGTCAAGGGCACATACCTCAGATTGTAGGCTCCAGCAACCAATCTACATGTCTCACATCAATGTTTTTCTCTTTCTGTCTCTCTCCCTCCCTTCCTCTCTCTCTAAAAAACATAAACAAAACAAAATGGGGAAAAATATTCTCAGGTGAGGATGAACAAAATAATAATAATAACAACAACAATAATAATGTACATTACACTTAAAATTTTGGTAAGAAGGTATATCTCTATTATTTATTTCTTAATACAGTAAAATATATTTATTTGAGAGATTATCTACCTATCTATCCATCTACCTATTTATCTTCATCCATACAGCCACTCTCCATCTACCTCTTAGTTATAAATATTAAACTAGCAGTTTATTGATATGCAGGAGATTATAAATACAACAAGATGCCCGGTGCACAAAATTTGTGTACTGGGAAGGGGAGTGTCTGCACCCTCTCCAATCTGGGACCCCTTGAGGGCAGTCGGACATCCTGCTCACAATCCAGAACTGCTGGCTCCCAACCACTCACCTGCCTGCCTGCCCGATTGCCACTAACTGCTTCTGCCTGCCAGCCTGATCACCCCTTAACCACTCCCTTGCCAGCTTGATCGATGCCTAATTGTTCCCCTGCCGGACCAATCACCTCCAACTGCCCTCCCCTGCTGGCCTGATCACCCCCAACTGCCCTCCCCTGCCAGCCTGGTTACCCCCAATTGCCATCCCCTGCTGGCCTGGTCACCCCTAATTGCCCTCCCCTGCAGGCTATCTTGTGGCCACATGGGGTCAGCCATCTTTGACCACATGGGGGTGGCTATCTTATGTATTGGAGTGATGGTCAATTTGCATACTGGTCATGATGAATTAGTATATCTGCTCATGACTGTGAGGGCATCATGATCAATTTGCATATTACCCTTTTATTAGTATAGATAAGTCCCATAGCAAAAATCTGTCATATTGTTTTTATGACTATGTCCAAATATTTTTTCCAGACACCCAGTCTCTGTTCTATAGGTGGTTTTGATAACTATAATGTATCAGTGAGCTTTCTGCATAATCACATTGAGTAGATATGACATTTCATGTATATAATTTAAAGAGTTGGTGCTAAATTAGAATCTTGAGCTTCATATCCTTCTTTAAAATCAGACTAGTGGCCTGATGCACGAATTTGTGCACAGTGAAAGGAAATTAATTAGAAAGTGGGTGGTGATGTGGGACTGGGAAAAACGGAGCTGAACACACTCTGACCTGCGGGGATAGGGCTGAAACCGGCTCTCCGACATTCCCCAAGGAGTCCCAAAGTGCAAGAGGGCACTCTGAAAAGTTGCTGTCATACAGGGTGTGGAATGCAAATGCAAGTGTGTGGTAAACCAGATTCAGACTGACAGTGCCCCAGCAACAGCATAACCCATGGCCGAAGATGGAATCACACTGCCCCGAGAGGAATTGGGCTTCCTCCTTTCTGGTTTTAGGGTGTGTCATCCAAGAATGGATAGTTAGCACATTAGCCTTTTATACACACACACACACACACGGGGCCTAGTGCACAAAAATTTGTGCACTCGGGGGGGGGGGGTCCCTCAGCCTGGCCTGTGCCCTCTCGCAGTCTGGGACCTCTTTGGGAATGGCCACCTGCTGGTGTGTCTGGCCAGCTTGGGTGAGGGGCTGATGGCTGTTTGTAGGCTGGCCAAGACCCCCAGTGGGAACCCTCACCCCATGGGGGTGTGGCCAGCCTGGGTGAGGGGCTGAGGGCCATTTTCAGGCTGCCCACAGCTCCCATTGACCCAACATCCCAGCGAGGCTGGCTGGAATCAGGTTTCTGGAGTTTGTTTATCTTCTATAATTGGAAGTTTGTTGCCTTGAGCCGAGGCCTAGGAAGGCAATGAAGCCTCCTGTTTGCTTCAGCTCTGTGGCTTCTATAATTGAAACATTGTTGCCTTGAGCAACAGCCGGCTTAGGCAGGCAGTTTCCTCCATCGCTGGTGCAATGGAAGCTTTTATTTGCTCTAGCTCCGTGGCTGCTGGCCACCATCTTGGTTGGGTTAATTTGCGTACAGCCGCTCTGGTTGGCTGGTGGGTGTGGCTTGACTGGTGGGTGTGGCTTAGATGTAACGGAGTGAGGGTCAATTTGCATATTAATCTTTTATTAGATTAGATACCAGAGGCCTGATACACAAGATTAGTCCACTTGGGGAGGAGAGGTGGGGTCTCTCAGCCTGGCTTGCACCCTCTTGTAGTCTGGAAGTCCTCAGGGTATGTCTAAATGATGGCTTAGGTAGAGAGTGGGCCTAAACAGGCAGTTGGACATCCTTAGCGCTGCCGTGGAGGTGAGAGAGGCTCCTGCCACCACTGCTGAGCTCGCCAGCCATGAGCTCAGCTGAGTAAATTATTAGCCTAATAGCATTATAAGGAGAGTCAAAGTTCCAGAATAAGACATTGATATTAAGAAACAGTCTCAAAGTCACCCAGTAATTAATGGTGGAGATAGACCACAGCCCAGGACCTTCATCCCTGAAGGGGGTGTGGCCAGCCGGAAAACAGCCCTCAGCTCCTCACCCAGGCTGGCCAGGCACTCCAGCGGGGACTCCAACCCTGAAGAGGGTGTGGCCAGTTTGAAAATGGCCCTCAGCCCCTCACCCAGGCTGGCCAGGCACGCCAGTGGGACCTCCACCCTGATCTAGGACACCTTCAGGGAAAACCAGCCGGTCCCCACCCATGCACCAGGCCTCTATCCTATATAATAAAAGGGTAATATGCAAATGGACCCTAACAGCAGAACCACTGGGAATGACTGATCACTATGACACACACTGACCACCAGGGGGCAGATGCTCAAAGCAGGAGCTGCCCCCTGGTGGTCAGTGTGCTCCCACAGGGGGAGCTCTGCTCAGCCACAAACCAGGCTGACTCTTGTCTCCTCAGCAGCGCTAAGGATGTCTGACTGTAGCTTAGGCTTGCTCCCTGCTGGCAACTGGACATCCCCTGAGGGGTCCCGGGCAGCCAGAGGAATGTCTGACTGCCAGCTTAGGCCCGATCCCCGGGGAGCAGGCCTAAGCAAGCAGGTGGACATCCACTGAGGGGTCCTAGACTGTGAGAGGGCACAGGCCGGGGTGAGGGAACCCCCTGAGTCACAAATTTTTGTGCATCGGGCCTCTAGTCGTTAAGAGAACCGCTTTGTGTACCTGAAACTTGCTAGGAGTGGATCTTACATGTTCTCACCCCACCTTCCAAAAGTAACTGTGTGAAGTGATGGATTTATAAATTAATAAACTTAATTGTGGGAATCATCTAAAAATGTATACATATATCAAATCAACACATTGTATACATTAAGTACATATAATATTTTATTTGTCAATTATGCCTTATTAAAGGTAGGAAAAAGGATATTCTGTAGATTTCTATTTTCCTATCATGTTCTATTTTTGGATCTTGTACATCAATGTATAGGAAAAACAATCATACTCAATATTTACTTATCTGTGGTTGTATATAGCATACAAATACTGCTTTTAACTTTTTGAGTACTACCACCTTCTATATTTAAGTATTGAGTTGATATAGCATGTTCACTAAATCTTAATAATAGCATTAAAGCAAATACAAATATTTCCCTACCTTAGGAAAGATGTGTATTAGCAAATTTTCAGACTATGAAGAACATTGCTAAATTTCTTAATGTCAATTTGAACAGTATCTGCTCCCTCCTATTCATTTGGCTTTTGGACATGTGCATCCTCTCTTTTCCTGTTTTATTTAAAGTAATGTCTCCTTACTTTGTATAACTAAATGAATGTTGCACCACTAGGTCCCAAAATAAAAAAAACTTCAAACTAATTAATTAGAACTAATTTATTCAGCATTTGTGATGAGGTAGCGTAAGACTGGCCTGAGTTTATTTTGTGGTCTCTGAGAGAATGGTTGCTGAGTAAATTATTAGCCTTATGGCATTACAAGGAGAGTCATAGTTCCAGAATAAGACATTGATATTAAGAAACAGTCTCAAAGTCACTCAGTAATTAATGGTGGAGATAGACCACAACCCAGGTCTCCTAAATCTCATCCAGAGGCAACTTATCAAAAGAAACAGTTTTTAGGCAACTTAGAAATTCCATTTGTATATAGAACTTGATGAACCCTCATAATTTTTCAGATTCATCTACACTTTACTATGTGCGTATGCTTCCTCCCCCACCCTCCCATGCCTATGTAACAAGATGTCACTATTTCACCCAATTTGGAGGTACAAATTTTGGACTAAATGAGGTTTGGGAGTAATTGAGAGAGTGAGAAGACCTTTATAGAACTGTGGTATCATTGTTAAGCAACTCAAAATTAAATTTAGTCACAGGGTAAACTGATATGAGGAGTGTGGTTAATGCTGTCAGAGGAAACGGAAAAACAAGGAGAGAGTTTATGAAAAGGATAAATAAGGAGTTAGGGAAGTGTTCACCCATTTGGACATAAGCTGGCCCACAGGATGTTAAAAGAAATCAATTTAACTCCATGTTTGTGTACATGGTAGGGGCTGGTTGGTTACCCAATATGGACTTTAAAGGAACAAAAAAAGAAAGGAAATGCTTTATGTCTGTCTTTTGAGTAACACAGAGGAAATGGTCCGAGATGCAGACATAAGGGACTGCTTAGCGGAGTGATAGGCATCATAATTCAGTTAGATTGTAATTGGGAATCAAGTGAGACCCAGAAAAGTAAAACTTACGACAGTGATTACCAAATTAAAGGAGAGAAAATGCTAAAAGAAAGGTGATCCTTCAGTATAAATTCAAGGGAGAAGGCTCAGGAGAACCAGTTGGGAGTATGAAATGGCCACCAGAATATATTCATTAGTTCTGTTTTTACAAATCTAGAGTGACTAAATCACACAATCCAGGGACATTAAAAATAAAACGTGTGAATAATAAAATATAAAATGCAGATGAGGGCTAGGAAAGATTACAAAATAAAGCGAAAACAGTACAAAATGATTATAAAAGCTGCATTGGCAAAAGTGAATGTCATTGCATATGACGCTAACATAAATGACGTAACCGCCTTTTCAATATTGTAGCACATAAAATCTCAGAAATGGATTCATCTGGCCCTGGAAAAATGGCAAATAAAACCCATGGGTATAGGTGGGTAGATTGCTGAAACAGGAAAAGAAAGTTTAAGCTGAGTTGACAGCAAATATAGCTTAACCCGGCCTCTTAGCTTTGATGACATAAGTAATTATTCTCCTTAGGGCTAGGATAAAGGCCATAATTTATTTGAACTTTAGGGAGAGTCTGTGCAGAGCATCACATAAAGATTGACCTGCTACTGAGCTGGAGGACTTCGCAAGCCCTGGCCTATCATGAATTGAATGTCATGTTTTACTTTAGTGGAAATGAATATGGTCTTGTTGATCAGAAACTGGGATGCTTTTATGAAGGACATTAAAAAAAATTAGTTACTTGACATCAGTGCACTTGTTTTTTAATAACTGCTATTTTCTGTATCTTTATGAATTGAACCTGGTTTTGTATCAAGTTTAAGATATTATTAGTATTAGACACATCACCGGTATAACAACTACTTTTTTGGGGAAAGAAAACTCGACATATTTATGTACACTTTGATTTTCAGGCACACTATAGTTTCTGAACTCTCAAAATATGAAAGATGTGATTTAGAATTCAAGAAATGTAGTGGATCAATACGTAATAAAATAGTTACTTCTCCTTTACTTGATTTTGGAGTTGAGTAGGAGCACAGAGAGTGGGGAAAAAAACAAGTAAACTATCCTAAACCAGAAATATTGAATAATGCATCCCCCCACTTAGAGTAGTACAAGAAGGCATTTGGCAATGAGGATACCCGCAACCGTTCAAACAAATCACAAGACCATTTGCAAAGATCTCATCTGTGAGGCGCTAGAGAGCAACGCAGCTTCCTCCTGCCAACCTGTGTTACTACTCCCAGAAACACAGCCCCCACGGACCAGGCCAAAATGTGGTGGAAGAGGCCAAGTTGAATTGCCACTTCTGAGTTCTCATTTACAATAGGAAGTGGAAGTATGGGAGGCAAGGGAAGAGGATAGAACAGCCATTGTTGTTTTTTTTAAATATATAATCAGGGATAATTGCAGTCCTACCTGTAAATAACTGAACTGAGGATAGTGGCAAAGTGCACAAGCAGCTGCAGCTGCAAACAGGTCAGGGCAGCCCGTCCACAGCTGTTGTTCTGGAAATATCCACACAACTCAATGCACAGGATGGTTGTATGTATTTGTTTTGTGTATTTGTTTGTTTGGTTTTATGTGTGTGTGTGTATTTTACATGAATCACATTTTTTGCTTCTCTAGCAATATAGCACACACAATATTACATATATTTACCTATCATGGGGCTAAAATGCATGCTCAGACAATTTTACAACATCATAACTTCTTGAAAAACTAGGTTTCAAGTGATATGTACAGTACGCTTTGGGCCAAGTAGATGTAGAAATGGATCTTGAGTGCCAAATCTGATTTGGACAGCAAACTGTCCACAGAGATTACTGCCAAAAATATTAGCAGTAGGTCAAAATTTCCTCTGTATGAACTTGAGGAAAAATTTCCTGTATAAGGTATATGGTGTGTCATATGACTAAAATCATCTTGAACAAGCCAATAAACTATGTATTTTAAAATATGCACCCACTTAACATATTTTAACTTAATTAAATGTCTGTGAGCTAGAATTATACCATATCTGATTCTATAGGATTTTTCTTGTGTAGATCATGCATCCATTTATTCAATCATGTATACAGCTAATTTTACCTCTCTTCATTCTATGATTATTTTACTTCCAAAACTTTTGATATTTACATATAAAGATTAACCAATAAGAAAAAAGTACACAAATGTGTTTGAATTATTACTTTATAGCTTCTCTCACCGATTCTGTTCTTCTCCCTTCATAAAAAGATTAATCGATTTAAAAAAGACTAATTGATTTCTTAAGGGCTGGCTGGCAATATCTAGATATGTCAATTGCATGAACTGGTTTTCTAATGAATCTTATTGTGCCTTTTGCTTAATGTCTCAGCAAGTGATTTAGAATTGAGATAATAAAGGCTTTGAGAGATAGATAAGCAAGCAAGGCAAGCAGGTGAAAAGTCACAGACAGCCAACGATGCTTCTCACTTGACATGAGCAGATGCAGGGGATTCCTTCCAGACATCTGGTAGTGAGTCTGGGATGGGGGAATCACAACCTGTGTCCTGGCAGCAGTTACCACAATGCATATGTGAATAACCTCTGGAGGGTGGGTGGTGGCATGGGGTGGTGTGGATTTGTGGGGCTTTGGTATTTGGGTTAAATCAGAAAGACTAATTTTATTTTTACTTTTTTTTTTTTTGCTACCAATACCTCATGTTGGAAGTGAGTGTGTAGCTGGAATCTAGGGTTGGTATGCTGCAAGGGTGACGAGGAAGGGGAATAAGAGAATGGATGCAAAATGAATGGACCACAGCTGACGGCACATGGTTCCTTAAAGTACCAGAGGCCTTTACAAGAGTAAAAGGGGAGGGAGGATTAGAATGTGAGCTTGGAGGCCAGATTGGAATGGTGGTGTGTTTGACAAAGTATTCTGATGACAAAGCTCAGCTATAAATGGAGCATGTGGTTGATTTGGGCAGGCCCTCCCTGAAAAAAATATTGCAGTAGATGAAGTGTTTCTTGATGGTCTGTATTGCTTTTTTCCTGAATCTACATTTATATTTTCTCCTTTTATAACTTTCTTCAGGATAAAACTCTATTGGTTAGGAAAAATATTTTGATATTTTCTTTTTGGGTCACTCTTCCAAGGAATACTCACGTGTTGAATGTATTAATTAGTAGAATGTATTGATTATCCTGTTTCCCCCAAAATAAGACAGTGTCTTATATTAATTTTTGCTTCCAAAGATGCGCTAGGTCTTATTTTCAGGGGATGTCTTATTTTTCCATGAAGAAGAATACGGTATACATTTATTGTTGAACAAAAAAAAAAAAAGGGAAATTTATTACCTGTATATGGTATGGTAATAGTTATCATCACAAACCAGCATAACCAGACAAACTGTGAATCCTACAGCATTAAGAATTTTTTGTTACCACCATTATTCCCATGTACAATAATTTATGGTGATTTACTCATTTATTAAATGATGGTCATGTCATCATCTTCTGGAACATCATCATAACAATCCAAACCCTGAATTTCCTGGTGAATTTCTTATGACTCCATTTCTTTCAGAATCAGTGGACCAAATCTCTCATGTTTAGCAATAGCACTGTCCTTAAATGAGTACTTCTTGTCAAGGTAACCTGCTCATAGTGCATTTGCAATGCAACTGTCAGTGATTTTCTTCTATGAATTCTTCACCCAAGTCACAACCTCTTGCAGTTTAGGTTGCACAAAGTTTCCACGCTGATTTCTCTCCATTCTATTTTCAATGTAGTCATTAATTTCCATGCACAAATTGTCCTTGAATGGCCTTATTATCAGAGAGGTCTTATTTTTTGGGGAGGCCTTATTTTAGGGGGGATGCCTTATATTTTAGCGAGAGGCAAAACTGTAAGTAGGTCTTATTTTCGGGGGATGTCTTACTTTTGGGGAAACAGGATATTGGTTTGATCACTTCTAATGGAAGTTCAAAACAACAGGCTTTAAACAAGATAAAATTGTCCTTCTCTTTCCCCTAAAAGTCTGGGCAGGTGTGGTGACTACGTACAGAGTCATCAGGGGTCTGGCTTTTCCTATGTTGTTATTCCATTCTCAGTGCTGCTCTCGTCTGCTCACCACTGTGTCCACATTCCTGCACATGAAGGAGGAAGAAGAAAAGAGGAAGATGAGGGCATACCCTTTCCTTCTGAGGGCATGACCAGGAAGTTTCATTTATATTCTTTTGGTCTAGACTCATTCATATGGTCCCACTGAGATGTAAGGGGACTGCCTCTTTCCTTTCCTTTCTCTTTCCCTTTCCCTTCCCTTCCTTTTCTCTTCTTCTCTCTGAATGCCTATAACCAAATACCATAGACTGGGGCTGAAACAACAAACATTTATTTATTAGGGTTCTAGATGCTGGGAAGTTCCAGGTCAAGGTAGTGGCAGATTCAGTTTCCAGTGAGAGCTTTCTTCCAGGTTTGCAGCTGACCATCTTCTCCTGTGTCACACAGTGGGGAGGGAGAGAGAGAAGGTTCTGATCTCAATTCAAGGCAGAGTTCTCTTCTTGAGTAAGATGATTAAAGATTAGAATAATATCTACTATAGTATTTGAGAGGGATTAGGAGGTTGTTAGTGTCATTCAGGTCATAGAGAATTTAAAAAGTGACAGTTTATGGAGAAAGAAATTGCTTCACATTCAAGATATTAAGTTAAAGAGGGGCATAAAAATTGCTGTCTAATAATTTTAGGGGCTAATCTTTAAACTAATATTTGGAAGTCACTGTTCACTGTACCAGTAGTTGAAGAGATGGGATGATATTAATGTCCCAGAGCCATGAGTACAGAGCGAGAACCAAGGATCATGTGAGAACTGAGTTCAATTTTACTGTATCAAATGTTTGAACCTTGGTTTTGAGGCATTTATAATGGCAAAAATGTCTTGAGTTCAGCAAATAAATGATCAATAACAACAGTTCACTTACTAAGACAGGCTTTCAAGACTTATATTTGACTGACTACGAATAACCCTTGCCTCAGGGAAGTTAGCCCAGTTCTCAAACTTTTAAAGCGATGCTAATTCTCCATGGAAACTAACACTCCAAATTTAACTTGAGTTCTTCCATAAAGCAGATGACAAGGTGGTATTCTTTCTCAGACTGAGAAAGTTTTGAATGAGGTTTTAAAGACAACATGAAGACTATGAATTTTATGGAAACAGACAAACATAAGTCTAGTCTGGGTCAATTTGCTGCTTTTCTTTAAGTAGTCTATTTTTGGTGAAAAGTTAAGTCTTTTAACAAGAAAAGAATCAGAACAATTGACAATATCTTCCATGTCATGTGTCCATGAATCAGAAAGACCCAGATGATGTTCAGTTCATCATTCAGAGAAGATTGACAAGGAAGCAAATGAAGAAGTGAGAAGGGAAGAGAGGAAAGACCAGTGAGGAGCTGAGCACTAACTAGTGTAAAATGATCTTTATATGTTACTTCAAGAGGCAAGGAGTGGAGTAATGGCCCAATCTTCTTTGCCAGTATAAGCTAGGGTAGTCAGAGAGGGAGCTCCCCATTTCCCATGCTATGCTGACAAGTGCTCTGAGCTCATAAAGGTAGATATGAATTCTATGTGCAGATGAGAGAGGAGAATGGTCACATAACTTGTACAAAATCTCAGAGATAGTAAATACGAGAGCTAGCACTATAGCATTCATGTGTTCCTAATTTCCCCAGCAGATTCATTATTTCAGATTTCGGCTCAGTGTTACCCACAGAACATTTTTGTTTGTGAAACCATGTGTCTCAACTTACTAGAAGCCATGTATTTTGGGCCCTGCACTCTTTCCACTGCACTTACCACATTATCTCTCAGAGGAAGTCTGTCAAACTCTGTTACTTTGATGCATATTATTCCATGAGAGGTTTACTCAACAGATATCTCACAAGGAAGTGAAATTCTTCTCACAGTTGGCATGATTTACCCTTAAATTATGGGTGACCACTGACGAATCCACTTGAGATGGAAACTTCAGTAATATGACTAAGCTATGGTCTCTAGAAAGGCATTTGTTTTATTCTAGCAATTAATATCATGGGAAAACAAATCATTGGCTTTCTGTGAAAGAATACTTGTACGCATGCATATAAGCTTAATCAATGGACACAAGACACTGGGAGGTAGGAGAGGAGGGGGGTAGGTCAAGGGAAAAAATGGAGACTTATTTAACACTCTTTGTAATACTTTAAGCAATAAAACAAAATTAAAATTAAAACAAAAACAAAAACATTGGAACACTTTGTGAATGTGAAAGAACTAGAAATTGGACTGAGATGCATATCCCAGAGAGAGAAAAGTGCCCTGGCATGATACTAATCTATTTTTCCTTCGGGCTGTCAATGTCATCTGTGATTTAATGTTTAGGAACATTTTGTATTAAAAATAAAAATTTAAGGCACAATTATTAATTAATTGGACATGGGAAATGTCAAAGTTTAATAATGATTCAAAAATTCAGTATAACACAGTTTTAAGCAAAGCATCTTTAAAAAATTATGATATATCTTTATATAAAATAATACACAGCTATTTATAAGGATGACTTAAATCTGTATGTATTTGCCAGAAGTTAGGCTATATTATATTCATATTTTTTAAAAAATTATTTTTAATTACAGTTGACATTGAATATTATTTTATATTAGTTTCAGGTATACAGCATAGTGGTCAGGCAATTCTAAATTTACAGAGTCAGCCCTGATAATTCAAGTACCCACCTGGCTCCATTCATAGTTATTGCAATAATATTGACCATATTCTCTATGCTGTACTTTACATTCCCATGACTATTTTGTAATTATCAATTTGTACTTCTCAATCCCTTCACCTTTTTCACCCAGTCCCAAAACCCTCTTCCCATCTGGCAACCATCAGTTTGTTTTCTGCATTTATGAGTCTGTATCTGTTTTGTTTGTTCATTTATTTTGTTCTTTAAATTCCACATATATGTGAAATAATATGGTATTTGTCTTCCTCTGTTTGATTTATTTCACTGAGCATAATACCTTGTAGGTCCATCCATACTGTCACAAATGGTAAGATTTTATTCCTTTTTATGGCTGAGTAATATTCCTTTGTACCATCACTTCTTTTTATCTAGTTGTCTACTGATAAGCTCTTGGGTCACTTCTATATCTTGGCTATTATAAGTAACTAGAGGCTCGGTGCACAAAAATTTCTGTACTGGGGGGCGTCCCTCAGCCCGGCCTGTGCCCTCTTTCAGTCTCGGATCTTTTGGGGGATGTCCACCTGCTGGGGTGCCTGGCCAGCCTGGGTGAGGGGCTAGTGGCCGTTTCAGGCTGCCCACAGTCCCTTCAGGGTTCAGGTCCTTACTGGGGTGCCTTGTTAGAAGCAGGTATCTGGGATTTATTTAACTTCTATAATTGAAACTTTGTTGCCTTGGTCCCTGCTCAAAGCCTGGGTTACCCCTGTCAACCCAAGTTCCCAGTCCCGCAGGTATCTGGGGTTTGTTTTGGGCCCTGGCTTCCTTCATTGCCTGGGGCAACTCCAGCTCTGTGGCCACCGCTATCTTAGTTGAGTTAATTTGCATACTTGCTTCTGATTGGTTGGTGGGTGTGGCTTATGGGAGTGGCTTGTGTGTGTAATGGAGTGAGGGTCAATTTGCATATTACTCTTTTATTAGATTAGGTGCTGCAGTGAACATAGGGGTGCATATACCTTTTTAAATTAGTGGTTTGGGTTTTGTCAGATATATACCCAGAAGTGGAATCACTGGGTTGTAAGGAATTTCATTTTTAATTTTTTGAGGAAACTCCATTTGATTTTCTATAATGACTGCACCAATTTGCAATCCCACCGATAGTGCATGAGGATTCCCTTTTCTCCACATCTTCACCAACTTTTTTATCGTTAAATGCATTATATACATATATATGTATATGTAAATATGTATATATTATTGTTTAAAGTTTTACATATGTCTCCTTTTCCCCTGATTAACCCCCCTGCCACTCCCACCCCTGAGGGCAAGCCCCCACTGCCTCAACCAACACTTATTTTTAAATTTATAGATGGTAGCCATTCTGATAAGTATGAAGTGATATCTTATTGTGGTTTTAATTAGCATTTCTTGCATGAAAAGCTCAGCATCTTTTCATATGTCTATTGGCCATCTATCTGTCCTCTTGTAGTATATTTTGCTGGACAACAGGTGGTTGCATTTTTAGAAAACATTTACTATCTTACTAGATAATGTAGAGGGATAAAAATCTCAGAGGTATTTCTGCCCTCAAGAAGCTTAAAGTCAAGTTAGAAAGATAAGATGCAAATATAAACAACTGATCAGTTTCGCTTATCTCAATTTACTTCTTCCTGCCTTCTGGGTAATTTAGGCAAACAATATTGTCCCCATTTCCACAAAATACTAAACACAGTTAAACCTCCTTGTCTTTACCCACACAGTTCTCACTTCTTAGATAACAGCTCTTTCCTGATCTCTGCACAGTAAAATTCTATTTGTCTTTCTGGCCAGTGTGCGGTTGTATTCAGCTAAGTTGGAAGAAAGAACTTGAGAATTGTGAAAGTTGGGACATTAGACGTTGGGTGTTGGAATAGTCATTGGGCTGGATGTTGAAGTCACTAAGAAATGATGATTGATGGCAGGTGGAGAGAAGGACTATGAGAAAGTGGCAGCTTTAATGAAAGGAGATGAGAGTGTTTTAGGAACTGTACAAGTCTTTCATGGAACACGGCATGAGGAAAAGGTGGCATAAGTGGAGAATTTCTCTGTAGAAGAGGAAAGACACATGAGAGGAAACTATAAAAAAGTGGGTTGGGAACAGTATTTGGGGGGAAAGGGGAACTTTTACCAAGAGCCTAGAAGTAGGCTATTTAATATTAGATATATAGCCATTGGCCTTGTGGTAACCCCAGATGGCGGCCTGGTTACATTTAAGAGCAGAGGTGGAAAGACCAATCAAATAAAAGCCTGAGGCTACAGAATGCTAGGACTTTGCTCCTGGTTGAATAAGATTTTGGTGGAACAGAGTGGGAAGGACAGATTGGACCGGTTAGGTGTTGGATTGGAGAAACCAAGAGGAGTAGGAAAAGGCACAGAGGAAGCTGGAAAGCGTGGAGGCCTGCACTGAGGATGATGAGAATGAACAAGTGGATCAGGAAATGCAGCTTATTAGGAGACTACTGAGAGGAAATCATAAGAAAAGGAAGAAGCGAATGTGAAAGAACTTGAGATTCTCTTTTTCAGTAAAATTATGTTCTAGATTTGAAAGCAATGGGTGGTGGATTTCAGTGCCAACTCTGTAGTTAAGAGAACTTCTGGGCTAGTGAATGAACATGTTTAGGTCTATTTCTTAATATCTAAAATGGGGATCATGATATTTGCCAGGCATTTCTCACAAGTTGTCTTGAGAGTTATATTAAACTAGAGGCCTGATGCACAAAATTTGTGCAAGGGACTCAGCCCTCGCAGCCCCAGCTTCGTCTGGAAGATCATCCAGACGGTTGTTCTGCTTTTGGTCTAATTAGAATATTAGCCCTTTATTATATAGAATACGTATCTATTTCTTCAGGGAGAGGAATCTTATTTAAGTTAAATTACTTGGTAAATGAAATTATTGTTTAAATTCAACAGTTAGATTCTTTTCTTTTCCTTAAAGGAATTAGAACTTAACTGCCCAGAATTCCAAGTGGGAAGATGATATGTATCTGAAGGAGTGTCTCCCTCCACCAGGAAATCAGCATTTCCTTTTCAGGCCAATTTCACCAGTGAAATGGGGTTCAGCAAAGTTGCCACAGGGAATCGGATCTTGGAACCCAATGAAAGATGGAAGAAGATGAAAATTAGTGGGGTCTTAAGAACTGTAATTGTTTATAAATCTTGGGGTTTTCTTGGAACTATAAAGAAGAAGAAACCAAAAAGCCGTGTCTTTTTTTTTTTTTTTTTTTTTGGTCGATTATTAGATGTCTGCTCCATCCTCCTGCGTTCAGGCTGGTCATTCCGTTGAAAATTGCTGCCAGTGCTGTGCACTGTGTTTAGGAAGAGGGTGCTAGAGGGGAGCAATTATAAGGACTTCTGGCCTTTCATCTAAACCCAGGAATCTTAAGTGACAGCTGTTTGAGGAACTTGTCATTCAATTAAGTGGTTTGAAACCCTGCCTGTGGTTAAAGACCTGTGGTTGGTGAGTTTGCAGCCACTGGGGCCTGCACCGGCTCACCGGAGCACTTGCATTTCATCGAAACCGCTGCTTTGCTGGGGTAGAAGGATGCCGGGCAGACATCCTGACCACGATGTTTATTTCTGGAGGGCAAAATCACCGTGGAAATTGGACCTGCGTCTAGCAGAAAATGATCGCGCTCCCCCCCCCCCCAATATATAACACAGCAGCTAGAAATGCAATGTCGGTCTATGTGTAGTCTACGGAGAAAATGCAGAAGAGTTAGTTGAGGTGGAGGTTCACCTTATACTCTTTTTGCCTCCCCACCAGGTAGAGACCTTATTTCTACTTCAGCTGATGACATGACGTTTCCCTCGCATAAAGGGTGTTGTGCTAGGTACGTGGGGGATGAGAAGGGAGTAGAAAGCAAAGTATTTCCTGGAATTTGCAAAATACCAGGATGGTTACAAGGGATAGGCAGCAATGTTAAGGCGGCCCAAAGCCCCAGTGAGACTGTTGGGTTCAGGAGAGCCTATGAATTAGAAAATGAGCCCCCTCAAGCGATGTCCCTAACAAGGTCCTGGAGGGGACGGCATTGCCACGGAGCCCCGCTGGGGGCGAGGAGGCAGCGCCCCTAGCGGCTCCCCGCGCTCAGCCTGGCCCAGCTCTGTTTGCTTGGCCTCCGCCTGGCTGCTTCTTCTTGCTGTACAATTGTAGTGCCCTGTGTGTTGGAGGCCAAATAGTTCCTGATTACCCACTTTCCGTGGATGCAATATGGCTTTTTCCTCTGAAGAGTAGTTAGGATGGTCTCGCTGAGGATCTCTTTCGTGGAATAAACCCCTCATCTTAAGGGCTTTTAGAATATTATGCAAAAAAACTTTTAAGAGCTATTATGGAAAAAGAGATTTAATTATAGCAAATAAATATGATAGAAATAAATAGGAAAGAAATAAATGGTTTCTTAGCGACTGCCCCAGAGGATCGCAGAAACTACCTAAGCAAAGTGTTCTTATCTCAATTTTATGCTATTGCAGTTAAAAATAACATCGGGTGAGTGTTGTGGAACTAATACATTAGATAAAGATATTTAGGTATTAAAAAAATCAAAATGAGGTTAACTTACTCTCTTGTTCCGTGTCCTTCCTTGATGTCGTCCAAATGACCTATTGCCGGAATGCTACTGCCTGTACTTGAAATCTGGTGGGTGAGCAGACAGCCTTTCTTATCAGCGCCTGTCACTGCACCACCCATGGAAGAGGCCTATTTTCTGAAACAAAGGACACCCCACTCACAGCGTTGGCCCCTGTAACCCCAACCTGATACCTGTTTGCCTTGAAACTTTCCACAGTAGATCATTCCTCAGCACAGAGGCAGGTCCTCCCCCAGCTCCACATTTATCAGCAGAAAGAAAGCAAACACGGCCGTTCCGCAGGTACGCAGTGTCTCCACACCTATTAGGGCCCAGGCCAGGGGTGACCTTCTGGGCCCAAACCACCCACGAGTCGCCTTTGATGTTACCGGAGCCTCATGTGCTAGCGCAGTCTAAATACCCCACGTTTGAACTGCAAGAGTCCTGTTTCCAGCCATGTTAGACATGATATCAAAGACAGTCACGTTTTAATGGTCTTCCCTCCCAGACGGGGCAACGGGCAAGGGCAGACTGGGCCAGGCTGCCTCCTCCCGTGTGTAACTCTCCTGCCATCTGCATTCCGCCGTTCCTTCTCCACACTGTCCAGATGCCACACGCCTGTCGCCAGAGGCATTGACTGGCTTGGGGAAAAGAAATCAGAGCAAACAAACCCACTTCTCTTTACAACCTAAAAAAAAAAAAAAGTCACAAGAGATCTCTCTCCATGGCCTTTTCCCAGAGGAGTGGGTGACCTTCATATTTGGGGTGAGGCACGGGGTGGATCGATGGCACCGTGGGAAGCAGTCATAGGTTGGTGACAAGTAGCCGATGGGCCCAGAGAGGCAGGAGTGGCAGACTTCAGGCTGATGGCCACTAAACAGGAAGGAAGCTTAACACCCTACTGTCCAAGATATTTCTTTTACAATGATTTTCTTGGTATGAAATGGAGTGGGGCCCTTTATGGAAAAAGATTCAGTAATCAAAATATGGTGTGGGATGCTGCTGAGAGTCTCAGAGAAGCTCTTATTACACACACACACATACACACACATACACACGGGGGTTAAATCTTCATTTCAGACACGTAAAGGTCATTTTTGTTTATAGACTCAGAATAATAACATCACACACATGTGATGTTGTGGCTCATTTTCGTCTAAGCTCATGCTAGGTTTAATTGATTTAACCCTCACTACAACACTAGGTAGTACTACCAACATTCCAATTTTCCAGATGGGACAACTGAGGCACAGAGAAGCTAAGCAACAACCTCAGGGTCACGCAGCGAGGAAGTGGCAGAGCTAGGGGCCTAAGCTGGGCTTTTGGTTGCTGGGTTCATGCCCAAATCCACTGCATTATGTTATATCACCAGACCCGGTCTCCCTTGTATTTCTCTGTAATTCTCAGTGTCTGACGGAGAAAATCAGCAATATGATTTTTTTCTAATAAAATAACTATTAGATTAGATTTATTTATTTAAAGAAAAATATACCACTGTATTTGTGTTGCTTTGGTGTTTGCAAGGAGAAAACTTGAGCCTTGACTCAGCTGTCCCATTTCTATGGAGGAAAACTGTCTTTGGAAACTTCTTGACGTTACTCTCTTTGGAATTGTTAAAGCCTTTTTGTTTGCCAAACACTGTCCACTGTTAAAAGTAAAACTTCCTCTGCACTGCAAAATTTGGCCCCGGTTGGTTAATCTTCCAGGAGTGTTGAAAACAGGGCTTTAATTAGCAATTTTATCAGTTAACCCAGTCACTCATCCCCAATTCCTATCTGAGTCTGTGGTAGTGCAGGCACTTAGGGACATCAGAAAAAGGCCGACTTGTCAGCGTGACAGCCGAGAGGACTTCTGTGGAGGGAAGAAGAAAGATCTTAAAAATGAACAGTATTAACTGGAATGCGATACGGATCCAAAGGATGATCACACTGAGGGAAAGCCAGCAGCAGACTCGGTCCCTCCTGTATTTCTCTGTAATCCTCTATGGTATGTCACCTTTGTTGGGCAGCACAGAGTCAGTGATCTTGTGTCACGTGAAGATGGGACCTCAAAAGGGAACACTCCTAAACCAGTTAGTCAGTCACTGAGTAGAGCATAACTCTGGACTGGTTCTTCCCTATGTAAAACCTCAGGGATGCTTGGAAAATGAACACAGGGCTTGGAGAACTCAGTTTTCTGGTCAAAGGGAGAAAAAATACCAACAAAATGAAGTATGTAAAAAGAATATTAACATTTTGCCTTGCCTAATGCAACCTAAGGGATACCTGAATCTTTTCCTAAGTACAATTTATGCTTCCTTGGAATCATTTATTGATTGTACACCTGCCTTACTAAACATCTTTTTTTTTTCCCTGTGCTTGAACTGAATTAAAATATAACAGTACCTGGAAATAAATCTCTATTTCCTAAGAAATGAAAAGCACTTAGACTATAGGAAGAAGATCCATAATTTTATTATCTCAGCATGGGTCTGCTATCATTGCAACAGCAGAGAAAGTAACAGAAAAACAAATTTTGTAAGGGACACGTTGGAGCCAGGAGATATATATGCTTGCCTAAGCAGTTCTGATGATTTGATAGTGAAATGTTTATGCTTTTGTTCACTTAGATAACGTACTTGGGACATCTATTTTAAACAACAGATAATCGTAGTGTTGGACTGAGAGGGCTGACATAGTGGTAGTTGGTATCTGAGGATTATTAAAACAAACTTAGACGGTTGTAGCACAGGGTGACTATTTTTGGCAAAGCAATTACTTCACGTTTCATGCAAAAAATGATAGTGTTTTAGATTTATTATAAAACAGCAGAAAAACACATTTTTCTTCAGAAGCAGAGGGTGGAACATTAGTCAGAGCGTAAGGAAAACTTTGTTTTTCTTTCAGCCAAGCTTGAAAGTAAAATTGGTATATGACCTTATTTTGTCTTTTGTTCTCTCTCTATTTCCCCCCCTCTTTACTGTTTGATGTAATTTCAAAGTAGCTAAAAGTGCAAAATCAAAGACCAGGTTAAAATTTCCCTGAAGGAGATTGAATGTCATGGTCATTATTCTAATAATGAGAGGTTTGTTTAGCTGCTTTGATTTCCACAAGCTTGATAGCCCCTTTTCTGAGAAAAAATGCCTCTTGCCTAATGTTTTCTTACAAGTAAGCAGCTGAGGATGGTGCCAATCTTTGAACTTGCAGCAAGTTGGAATCCCTGTTGCCCTCACTTGTTTATTGAGACACAGGGCATTATTAGCAAATCAAGTGCAAAACTGGGCGGAAGAGGCGCAGGAGGCTGTGTTTGCTGTCAATAAGCTCTGCAGGAGATTTGAATCTTATGCTTTGCTTGGTCCAGTATTGGGGTGCCTGCAACACAATTCCTGACTCATCACTGGACTCCAGGTTTCTCAGAATTACAGAAGGACCATAATGATTCCACGCATATGAATCTTGTAGTAATGTATGCATACGACTAGCAATAACCTTAAGCAGTTATGACTAAGTGAGTTTCATGCATCTCTCTCTCTGACCATTACCTTCTCCTCTTGGACCTAGACCCCTACACCTATCTGGGATTTACATCTGTTCCATCATGTTTCACTGTCCCTCCCTACTTTCACATCTCTCCTTTCCTCCTTATCTGGCTTATATTCTACTAGAGGCCCGGTGCACAAAAGTTTGTGCACTTGGCGGGGGGGGGGGGGGGGGGGG
>PVJC01009221.1:0-46386 GCA_004026665.1 Murina feae | reverse complement strand
GGTGAGTGACAATGTGGGCTGTGGGACTTAATCCAGCAAACTGCACTCGCATGTATTGTTCTCATATCAAGCCCTGAAGCAAAAGACAACTGAGGTCGTTTCTACTGACATGCTTAAGTGCAATTTGGCCCGTTTCTATGTGATCGGTCTTGTGGGAACGTATTCAAGCCAGCACGAGTTGTTGTGGATCAAAATTGCCCGAATCCAGGGCCCTGGTTGAGTCTATTTTAAAGCCATTCTGTGTTCAGCGTGGATCCTTGGGAAAGTATTATACCTGTCGTGTAGTCTGGCTACTGGCACCACTTAAGAATGTAACTGGTTACTTCAAGGACTCACCGAGTTCTTCATTGCAGAATGAACAGAGAGTGATTGCCAAATCCAACCAAGACCAGAGCTGCTTGGTGGCGGGACTCAGAAGGCCTGTATGCGGAACGCATCCAGAAGTGTCACTAGATCCTGCCTCCTGGGCTGCACACTGCTTCAGAGCCACACTGAAAGACAGAAAACTAGAAAACACAATCACAAACCCCATCTGAGCTTTGGGAAATTAGGCTTCCGCATTTTTATGTGATGTTTCTGTCAGAATTTTGGTAATAAAACACTACTAATATTCTCCTCTTCATGTCTTATTCTTCATCAGATAGAAGTCAACAAATATGCATTTAGTATCTTAGTTGTGGCAAGTACTCTCACATGTGGGCAATATTTTAAATTTGAGTGCAGCTATATTAACTAAATGGTAAAGGCGACTTTGAATTCTTTGAACGTCAGTTTTATAGTATTGCGTTCTGTATTTTTTTTCCTCTTTATTCTCTTTACCACGGTCGTGTCTCAGCCATCGTGGTCAGGACTTTGTAATTTCCACTGACAGAAATCCAAATCACCGAGCTCTGCTTGCTGTAGGTTTGCTTCTTAAGCAGGACCTATTTGTGCTAAGGCCAAGATGCCCCAAGGGCTTGGACTTACATGACCCTTCGCACTGGTTTTCCCCAGAAGGAGAGATCTGTTCCCGCCTCAACATCCATATCAGTCTCTCAAAAAATTATGATTTGCTCTCTTTTTTAAAAAGATGTTTTTATTGATTTCAGAGAGGAAGGAAGAGGGAGAGAGAGAGAGAAACATCAATGAGGAAAGAGAATCATTGATCTACTGCCTCGTGAATGAGCCCTGCTGGGGACTGAGCCAGCAACCTAGGCATGTGCCCTTAACCTGAATCAAACCTGAGACCCTTCAGTCCATAGGCCAACATTCTATCCATTAAGCCAAACCAGCTAGGGCTGATTTGCTCTCTTTGGATATATTATTCACTTCAGGACAAATACAGTGATGAGAGAGGTGGCTACTCTGGGCATCTAACCTCAGGAAAGGAAGAGTGGTGTTAGCTCCATGCACACCACTTAGATTAGGAATAGGAATGTGATGGGTGACATTAAAAATATACTCACTGTACCTCGATCACTTTGGTAGCCTCCATACCCATCTCCTCACATCCAGTTATTTTCCTCTCTGACCATTCCCCAAGAAAGATGATTTTTAAAAGTCATCATCACAGTTATCCTATATAATAAAAGGCTAATATGCAAATCAACCAAAAGGCAGAAAGACTGGTCACTCTGACATGCACTGACCACCAGGGGACAGACTCTTAACATAAGAGTTGCCCCCTGGTGGTCAGTGTACTCCCACAGGGAAAGTGCTGCTCAACCACAAGCCAGGCTCATAGCCAGCAAGTGTAGTGAGTGCAGTGGCATTGGTGGAAGCCTCTCCTGCCTCCACAGCAGTGCAAAGGATGAACTGCCAGCCAGTTAGACATCTCCTGAGGTCTCCCAGACTGTGAGAGGGTGCAGGCCGGGCTGAGGGACGCCACCCATGAGTGGACGAGTCTCGTGCACCGGACCTCTAGTCTATATCTTGAAAAGCCTGTGGCTGTGACACTGTAATGGCATCACAGCCAAGCAAGCATTGGCTCTTGCAGTGGGCAGGGCAGGCGAGAGCTACTAGTGGAGGAGAACTATGAGTGGTGGAGGGTGGGGTGGCCAGCTGAGGCAAGCAGAAGTGAGCTACTTGTGCACGATTTTGTGCACGCTGGACCTCTAGTCTTAAAATAAAAACAAATTTAAAAAACCCCAAAGACAACCAAAAAACCAGTGTGATCACTTTATACCCATATACAAAGTCCTTCAATGGATTCCTATTACCCTTACCAATCATATCCAAAGTCCCGGGTGTTTTTATAAGGCTGTAATTGTGTACTTCTGTTTCTCCAGCTTTTCCGTCGATGTTCCTCACCCCGCCATGCTGATCTTATCTCTGTGGCATCATATTCCAACATCCAGTGTCCAGTTTCAGAAACATTCTAAATCCATCTCATTCTTTCATTCTCATATTTACTCCGTTCCCCACTTCTCTCCCTTTACTCTTATCCTTTTCCTGGTCAACACTTACTGATCTTCAGGTCTTGGAATAAAAAGTACTTTCACAGGGAAGTTATACTAGTGGGGGTTCTTCAGAGAAGAAAAATCAACAGGATAGCTACAAAGATTTCATTATGATGGGTTGACTTACACCAATTATGGAGGCAAAATTGTCACACAATCTCCACCTGCAAACTAGAGGCCCAGGAAAGCTGGTGGTATAGTTCTAGTCCAAACCTGAAGGTCCCATAAGCAAGGGGTGGTGTCCAAGTACCAGCCCTAGTCAAGGAGTTTGAGAACCAGGGATTTTGATGTCTGAGGGCAGCAAAAGATGGATGGTCTGGCTCAAGCAGCAAGAGCAGATGTATTCTCTCTCTTATTTGTTCTGTTTGGGCCCTCTGTGGACTGGATGATGTGGACAGCAATTGCTAGTGTGATCTCCTTTGCTCAGTCTACTAATTCAAGTGCTAATCTCTCTGGAAACCCCTTCACAGACACCCCTAGAGAAACATAGTGTCACCTGAGCATCCCTGAGCCGGGTCAAGTTGACACAAAAATTAAGCAGCACAGGTTCCCTGCTGCGTTAGGTTCCCTAGGTAGATGCTGTGATGGCATTGTACATTTTTGTTCATAACACTTATGACAGGTATTACTGTTTCCTCAATGTCTGTCTTTATTTCACTTGTCAGATTATTAGTGCTATGTGATTAGAAACCATGTTTAGTTTTTCTCACGACAATATCCCACGGTCCAGCATGGTGCCAGGAGACAGAGATGTTATTGAATACATTTTAATTGATTCTCCTCTTTTTAGTAGTTAGTCCAATCAGTCTCTAAGATGCTTTTACTCTTCACACATGGGACCCAGCTCTGCGATGAATGTTAACTGTTTGAAAGGCCTTACTTTGGTTTCCTTTCCTAAAATACAATTCTAATGATATAAGGTGCCCAGCCTGCCCAAGTGCTGCCTATCCCCAGGCAAAGCAAGTGGCATAGACGAACCTGTTTTATTCTTGAGACACCCTTGGAAGGTTGATAGGATTATTCTGAATCATTCGTTTCAGTTTATAGCCAAGGACTATGTAATTCCGAGCTTAAATAAATTGATTCTGGTCTCACAGCTCTTAGGCAGTGGTTGGGATCTGAATTTCAGTCTGAATGTTTTACTTCAAAGCCTAACTATGTTTCCACACTGTGTTGCTGGCTCCTTCCCCTTGTTCAAAGATTCTTTATTATGAATTAAAAATTAAATGAATGGACAGCAGCTGTGGTTCATATAATTCAACTCACTTCATTTCAAAAATGTGTTTAATAAAAATTCATGTTCTGCCCATTACATAACTAAGTATGCAGAACAAAACTGAATTTTTACTGTTTAAGAATTTATGATCTACTAGTTGATAGAGACTTTGGGGATGAAAAATAGAAGCTGAAAAGAGAGAAATAACATTGTGTTATCAGATAACCAGTGGTAAAGGATCTTGAAGAAGGGAAAGGTCGTTGGTCTTAGAGGGCAAAGAAGGAAAAGCCCCAATTTTTCCAAAAAATGTCATTTGGCAAAGGGGGCAAAAATGACTCCAGGTTGCTCCACCATTCTTATCCATAATAAAGTACTTAGAGATGCCAACTATGTCATGGTACTAAGAATAAACCACATAATACCCTGACAAGATTAATCAGTGTATGTAGGTAAGTACAAAGTGAACACATTTAGTAAAATGATTCTTATTAATAATGGCTTGTTTTGGGACAGGAAAGGCAGGACTTAAACTAGGTGTCTTCTTATAGCAATTGGCATGGTGTCTGGGGTCCTGGATAAGGTCAGTGGTGGTGACTGATGGAGATGGAGCTAAAGGAAAAAGATGGGACGAGTAAAGATGACTGAAAGAGTACATGAGCTTAAACCGTAGAAGCAGGTGTGCCATGAACAGAAATGTGAAAATCAAAGGATTAAACTTGGGTAAAGGCAATGGATGTAAACTCGGATGCTTGCAAGAAACAGGCAAGAGGTAAGAAGAAGAAAAGCAGTCTGGGGGAAGGAGTGAAGACGACAATGGGAAACTAACATGGCAGGTGCTCTTCGGCTCCAGGCATTGACCTGTCAGCTTCCAGATCACCCGATTTTCCAAGAGAATCTGAAAATTCAGAAATCTTTGCACTTAAAATGTTGGCAAATACTTTTATTTTTTTTTAAAGTCGACACCTTGTAGTCCAAATAAGCTATCTCCACAAGCTTCATGTAGGCTTTGAGGAACAGTTAAGGTGTGGCACTGAAGGTAAAGCCTTTTCTGTACAATTCTATGGTGCTACTATTCGGTGTTTTCAGCCATGGCTGCTGATGGGACTCAGTGAGGATCTATTTCACAACTCAAGAAAGAAAGAACAAAGAAAAACAAAACCATTTATGTGCTTTTTTCTTTTGTCCTTTGAAGTACTAAAATATATTGCAGTAGTTTTCTGAGCCTTTATATACAATCTCAAATGAAATATATTTTATAACCTAAGGTCTGAAATATATCTATTTTGTTCATATTTTTGGTACAGTTTCAGAAACAGCTTTGATATGTATGCTTCATGTTAATCCAGCATATATATTTAGGTGCTCTCTTTAATTGTCTCAAATGTAAATTCCATGGTGTATGAGGGATGCTATTTTGTTTATATTTAAGTAGAAACACTTAAATAGCATGTTATCAAGAAAAAAATTGATTAAGCAATTTTTTTATAGAAAAGAATCTAAATATGACATGTTTTTTAAAAAATGGCTTTTCTTTTTTCTGTATTAATGGTAAATCTGAAAGGCATACATTTGAGAGGAGAATAGCTGTGTTTCTTTTTATTTCAAGGCCGTATTTAGACATATCATTGTATGTTCTCATTGAATGCTCTGAGCTACTTTATACTACCTTTTAAATGTAGCTCAGACTCTGGTTCATCCTATATAATAAAACCCTAATATGAAATCTATCGAACAGTGAAACAAAGGGTCGCTATGATGCACACTGACCACCAGGGGGCAGATGCTCAACATAGGAGCTGCCCTGTGGTGATCAGTGCGCTCCCACAGGGGTGCACCTCTCAGCCAGAAGTTGGGCTTATGGCTGGCGAGCACAGTGGCAGTGGTAGAAGCCTCTCCCATCTTTGCTGCAGGTGGGTGGTAAGACGAGAGGGGTCCAGGACTGCAAGAGGGATATCTGACAGCTGGGGATTGGGCCTAAGCTGGGGGATCACGCCTAAGTTGGCAGGGGTCCTGAACTGTGAGAGGGTATAGGCCAGGCTGAGGGAACCCCCGCTCCAGTGCACAAATTTTGTGCACCAGGCCTCTAACTAAGGTTCAGATTTTCATAGGCAAGGGGGCATTTTTTTTTTTTTTTTTTTTTTGGTATTTTGATACCCTCCCTCAAATTTGGGATGGGTCAGAGTAGAAGATCAGTAATAGTAATAATCCTGCCAAATAGCAGTGCTTCTTGATTTTTTTGTTGAGATACTAAACTGAAGAGAAGACTATATATGTACCTCAAAATTACTGTAAAGATTCAGTTTCATCACAAAATTTGTAGTACTTTGTAAT
The DNA here is from genome assembly GCA_004026665.1 of Murina feae. NCBI lineage: Eukaryota > Metazoa > Chordata > Mammalia > Chiroptera > Vespertilionidae > Murina > Murina feae. Next base: position 40,401 of record PVJC01009221.1, on the reverse strand, counting down.
CCACTTCACCATCTGAGGACTTCTTTTCTTAATTTAAAGAGGTTATTTGATCAAATATCATTTGGAATCAGATAATACCAAGTAAGAGGAGGTTAGGAGTACTCCACCGTCAGGAGCTCAGGGAGAGACTTGTACAGAGAAAAGGCTAAAGTAAGGAAATTATTGATTGACTATAGCATGAAACCTAGTTGGCTGTTTGTGATTGGTTGTCTTTGGTGTTTTGATTTTATAACCTGGAGACATTCGCAGGCTTAGCTTTTGGTTTGTTTTCATAGGTCTCATAGCGTTAGAATCACATCAGTCTACTGGCCTCTTGGTTTAATTTATTGAACAATTTTCCCTTGTGCCATTTTCTGATACATGACAGACTGGCCAACATTTGGTACCAACACCATTCTCAGTCATCCGAGGTAAGCTGCTCTTGTTTCCTTGTGAATCACCTATGTTATGATGTCAGGTTCACAGAAGAATTGTTTTTGCTATTCATCTTGTTTCTGTTCTTCCAAATGCAGTGGGCCCATCTGATGTCCTGCCGATGGCTATGAACGTGTAAAAAGACATAGCACATTAGGGAGACTACAGTAATAATTATCAGGAGAGAATACCAAGAGACTGCAGTACACTCCTCAGCCAGTATACTCCCATGAACCAAATCAACTGATATCCAAGAACATACCAGAGAGGAGGTCAATCTGTTTTAGCCAAATGGCTCGGGGTTTTTTTTTGTTTTGTTTGTTTTAATTTCCTGTGTTCGCTGCAATGCCAGAGGTGTGGATCAAGGCACAGCAGGAGGTAGATATGTGGTATAAGACAAGCTCCTCCTTTTAAAAAAATATATTTTATTGATTTCTTACAGAGAGGAAGGGAGAGGAATAGAGAGTTAGACACATCGATGAGAGAGAAACATCGATCAGCTGCCTCCTGCACACCTCCTATTGGGGATGTGCCCACAACCAAGGTACATGCCCTTGACCAGAATCGAACTGGGACCTTTCAGTCCGCATGCCTACGCTCTATCCATTGAGCAAAACCGGTCAGGGCAACTCCTCCTTTTTTAGCCAATAATTATTGTAAAGCAATTGCACTTCCTAAAAGCACCTTAGCAAGAAAGCCTAGGGAATTTTATTGTGCAGCAATGGCCTTAGCAGCAGATTCAACAAGAATTGCCAGAGTTAAGGAGGACTGTCTTCTGCATTAATGGAGACAAAGCAAGTAGCACAAAGCAAAAGGAATAAAGGCTTTACATTGCAGATAGAGATCTTGACCCATGATTTTGGGAGAACTGTCCACCTCAAGATGCCACCTACTTTTGGGGGGAACTTCTCTAGTCATTTTTAAGTTTAGATCTCTGTTCAGTATGAGGTTCCAAGAGATTGGAGAAGCTATTTATTTATTTATTTATTTATTTATTTATTTATTTATTTATCATTTTACATTATAAATAGTTGGTATACTGTATTGTTTAGGGAATTAATGATGAGACAAAAAGTATACATGTTCAATATACAGTAGACACAACCATAGAATGTGTAACTATATAATACACACCAACAACTTAACTTTTTTCCTAACTATTATTTTTTCCATTGATTTTTTTTATTTCATATATTTTAATTATAATGATAATCTTGTTGATTATTTTTCTTTTCTTTTTTTGGGGGGTGGGGAGGAGAAGCCCTTTTAAATTAGGGCATGTGTACCCAAGATTCAAGTCCCTGAAGCTTGGCTGCCATCTGGGTAGTAAGGAGGACCTGCCATGGTCCCTTCGAGGGAAACGTCAAAGGACAGTCCTTTTTCCTAATGATTCCAAATCAGAAGGTGCGAGAAAATTGGGAACATTAGTCCAGAGAGTTACGGACAGATATTTGAGGTAGCTAGAGGAATTCAGGATCTGGTTTAGTTTACAAATATATAACAAAACCTCAAAGACATTGAACGAGATTAAAATTTCAAATGCATAAGGTTATCAAGGTTGTGTTAAAATTTTCTCTAGCCACCCTCATTTCTATCAAAAATAGTCACAGTAAAGCTAATTTGTTTCCAAAAATAAATCTCATTAATCTTGGCCTGATTATTTACATTAAGTGCACAAATAACAGTGATTGACCATATAGGCTCTTTTTAAATATGCTTTGCTACAGCACCTCATAAGGAATCTTTTATTGGACTTTTGAAAATTCTCTAGGTTAAGAAGCCAAGCCAAGAACTTACCAGGAGACCTTTCCTGCAGTAATGACAGGTTTGGGTGAATTCCTGTGTGTGTTTTGTTTTTGTTTTTTTGAGAGCCCTTTAATAGCCTAAGGCTCCTGGGACTGCCAGGAAGTGACTCTTACTCACCTGGTGAGGCCACAGGAAATGCTTGAAGCAAGGTACCAGATTGATTGTTCCAAGGGGGTTTTATTGACTCCATAAAGGAAACCTTAGTTCCTTAAACCTGGGTATATCTGATTTTATGCCTATTCTCAAATATACCATTCCAGTCAAAGCCCTGATAACATAACCAGTGTGTTCAATTGTTACAAGGAGAACCAGTCCTGTTACAAGGAGAACCAGTTTTGATTGAACTTATGCAAAGAACTGTATTGCTGTGAAAATAAGAGTATGCAATAAGCTTCAGCATTCTGGGAGGATCAAGTAGCTAGAAAAAGTAAATGTTTCAGTTATGTTTATAGCTGTGTACTTTATAAAATAACTGTAAGTCATAGGTAGCTTAAGATAAAAGAGAAATAGGTTTCCTTAAATCTAGAAAAATGAAACATGAAGGAACTAGCAATGTTGCAGAGAAAAAGTTGTAAAAAATAATAATCATTTTCATCAGTTCATTTAACCCCATGTTATTAATTCTTCTTCTGCTTAGGTCCAGTTTTTCTATTAGTTCTAGAAATGTTTACCCAGTTCTGTTTTATAACCTTAAAATTATTAGAAACATATACTGGTAAAATCTTTACTTTCTGGATAGATTATCCAAAAAAATTAAAAACAAACCAAAACAACACTTCACAATTTCTTATGAAGACCAATATAGTTCAAGAAAACTGTTATTTTAACAGTGAGAAAACCAACTTTTAATGTTGCATCCAGTGCACTTTGGATGTTAAGACTCGATCTTTAAAATCTTAAACAAATTTAATTTAAATTTAGTATAGTCAGCTTGACCACTCATAAAATTCTGTTTCTAAGCTTCCTTTTTCACAAATCTTTTACAATTTATTTTAATCAATTCAAGTTTTGTCCTGTGAGAATGACCTCCCTGGATTTCAAGATATGGATCTGAGTTCCCAGAGAAGCCCAGGTAGAACAAAGCCACAGAGAAATGATGTATCTTCCTTTAAGAAAGTCTTTTCTGTCCTAAATCCAGATCCTTTACAATATCTCAAGCCTTTTGAGATGAATAGGAGAGGCTTGGGGGTTGGGAAGGCTAGGTGGTGTTTGAACTATTTCTAGAATATGCAGTATTGTATAAACTTGATTTGTAAGACAAGTAAAAAAATTATTTTAATTTATAAAAGAACTGGACTGCAACCTGAATGATATCAAGACTCTGACCAAGGCATCCAACTACTTGACCCCCAATTTGTGTGTGTATGTGTGTGTGCATGTTTAATATCAGGGAGAAGATGAAAATCAGAAGTTTTCTATTTTCTAGACTTAGAGCTGTGTGTTTGTTTTTTGGAATGTTTTAATACATCTTTCCATGATGGCTTCATACTGTTATTTCTTTCCCTCTGAGTACATAATTTAGCTTAGAGGAGGAGGACTTTAAAATTTTTTTTTATCAGGCTCTGAATATTGGCTCCCAGTTTGGCCAACTTCTGATCATAGAGCTACTTTAAAAAAATCCTTTTGACTATGTTGTCAGGTTTCAGTCGGGACAAACAGTAAATATTCCTACCCATATTGAACAAACCCATAGACACAAGAAGGGTCCTCAAAGGGGGTGTCCTCCCAGGATCCAGAGCCACTCCCTAAGATAACCAAAAGAAAGACTTACACCATTTCCCTGAGAGCTGGCGGTAGTCAATAGGACCCTAGCTGCAGATGGAGTGCAACCCACATTTCTGTTCAGCCATATCTAGTCAGAAACAGGGGTAATCCACATTTCTGCCTGTCCATATTTGAAGGCCTTAACCTGGCAGTTGCCAAGCCAAGTTCTCAGGACACAAAATGACACAAACAAGAAGATAATGGCTATCCATGGGAGAGGAAGAAATGATATGAATGTATTTCCCTGCCAATCTGAACTTGGGAAAGAAGGGGCAACGTGAAATGTTATCTTCTCCCTCTTTCAACCAGCCACCATAGAGAGACATCTGGGAGAGCTGACTTTGGTGAGCTTTCTTAACCTTTGCAGGCTTCTGCCAGTTTTCCCAGGACGTTCCTGCAGTCTCCAGAGTGAGGGGGTGCCCCAACAGGTGGCCTCCTAGTCATCAGAAACTGTCAAGGAAGGAAGGATAACCTTCTGTCTACTCTTTGTAGTGAGTGCCTGAGACCCCTTTTTCTCTAGGACACTTCATAAATGGGTAAGCTTAGCCAAGATGGTTAAAAGTTCTCCACTGCGGCCACCGTAATTCAAGCTTTTTTAAAAAACTATATATTTTATTGATTTTTGCAGAGATGAAGGGAGAAGGATAGAGAGTTAGAAACATCAATGAGAGAGAAACATCCATCAGCTGCCTCCTGCACCCCCCCCACTGGGGATGTGCCCGCAACCAAGGCACATGACCTTGACCAGAATCGAACCTGGAACCCTCCAGTCCGCAGGCCGACGCTCTATCCACTGAGCCAAACTGGTGAGGGCTCAAGCTTATTTTTGATAAGGTTAACCTACTTGTTCAACCTTACAACAAAATTTTATTCACAGAGGCCTCATACTGGCCCCAGTCCTGTTTCTAAGTTGAACCCAGTCCAACCCCAGACCTAGTCCAACTCTGGCCAGTTTCTGGACCTACTCAGGAGAAAGTAATGCTCAAAGTCTGAAAGCACGTGTCACAAAAGCCAAGGAGCTAGGATCCAACAGAGGCTTACCCTCCACCTCCAGAGGCAGTTACCTGCTCCTGGGGGCAGTCAGGAGTCGATTTTGTTCCCTCTTCTGATGCCAAAGATGTTAAAACATAAATCAAGGCATATTAAAGATTGTAAGAGTTTATTTGAGCAAAAATATTGATTCCAGTTGAGCAGTGCCAAACCAGAATTTTTCAGGAATGCTCCCAAGAACTTCTTTATTAACACATTATTGTCTTAAATTATTTACCATTAAAGTTAAAGAGTTTTGTACCCATTCAGGTACAGTGTTTTAGTGTTTGTAGTAGTTAGAACAGGTAATCAAACATCCAATTCAATTTTATCACTTAGCATCTTAGGCAAGGAACTTATATATTTGGTGATAAAACAGTATGTGTTAAAAAAAAACAAAAAAATAAACCAAAAAAAAAAAAAAGTATGTGTTACATAGGGTTGCTCTCACTTATATAATTGGGAGAAAACGAGCACTTATTACATAATAAATGTTGCTCTGAAGTTTTAATGGAACGTCATATGCAAAATATTTAGCACAAGTCCAAATCCATTGTTTAACTACCTGTAGGAACCAGGTAATATGTTATATACAGAGGCTTCATCACATAACATGCCACCTCTTGAAAATGTCTATTATCTGTCTTGTTTTCAGAATTTCTTTAAAATTCTGATGTATATAAATGTATGGACTCAATTACATCATAGTTTTCACTGATTTATTAATATGTCATAGTAATCAATGAAGTGTTCAGAATGTCATGTACCAAAGTATTATTGAAAATTTCATTAAAAATACTCTGTTGAGAGTACAGTCATGTGCACATGATGGAGTAAAATGGTCTTAGAGTGGATAGTTAATTCTTTTTATTGGCACAAGGAAATCCCAGCCCAAATATTTTTCTCAGCATGTCAGATTTCTAAGTATTTTTAACTGTGTGAATCAAAACAGTCAAGCTATTTGTAGCACACAAAGAATATTCTAGTTATAACTCTTTTCATTTTCATTAGAGTGATCTTATGTATAGGTTTTTTAAAAGAAAAGATAAAAAATTATTATAGTGCCTATGTGGTATTGATGGAAATTCAGTACTCAAAAAATCTGCTGAGTTTGTCAACTCTGGGTCACACTTCTTCCTTAAAATGCATAGAGTTTCATACTTCATACAGTTCTTAGTCTTTTTTGCTGATTATCCTATATAATCCTATATAATAAAAGGGTAATATACAAATTGACCCTAACAGCAGAACCACTGGGAATGACTGGTCACTATGACACACACTGACCACTAGGGGGCAGACGCTCATGCAGGAGCTGCCCCTGGTGGTCAGTGCGCTTCCACAGGGGGAGCTCTGCTCAGCCATAAGCTAGGCTGATGGCTGCCAGTACAGCAGTGGTGGTGGGAGCCTCTCCCGCCTCCTCAGCAGCAGCAAGGATGTCCGACTGCAGCTTAGGCCTGGTCACCGCTGGCAAGTGGACATCCCCCAAGGGCTCCCAGGCTGCCAGAGGGATGTCTGACTGCCAGCTTAGCCCAATCCCCCGGGGAGCAGGCCTAAGCCAGTAGGTGGGCATCTCCTGAGGGGCCTAGACTGTGAGAGGACACAGGCCAGACTGAGGGACACCCCCAAGTGCACAAATTTTTTTTAAAACGTATTTTATTGATTTTTTACAGAGAAGAAGAGAGAGGGATAGAGAGTCAGAAACATCGATGAGAGAGAAACATCGATCAGCTGCCTCCTGCACCCCCAACTGGAGATGTGCCCACAACCTAAGTACATGCCCTTGATCAGAATCGAACCTGGGACCCTTGAGTCCGCAGGCCGACGCTTTATCCACTGAGCCAAACCAATCAGGGCCCAGTGCACAAATTTTTGTGCACCAGGCCTCTAGCAAAAGCATAATATGCTAAGTATCTGACCAATTGGTCACTATAACATGCACTGACCACCAGGGGGCAGATGCTCCGACCTGTAGGTTAGCTTGCTGCTGGGGTCCAGCTGATCGGGACTGGGTGAGAGGGCCAGACATGGTCCCTCCCCAGCTGGCCAGCCAGCCTCCTGAGGTACCTTCCTGGCCAGCTGGTCCCAATTGGCCCCTATTGGGATTGGGTGAAATGGCCCCAATTGCCAGCCAGGCCAAGGGACCCCACTCATGCACAAATTTATGCACTGAGTCTCTAGTGTTCCTCCTTAAAGACATGTAACAATTCAACCTTGAGTTTAAAATTTTACCAGCACTTTCTCCTGCCAACAACCCATAGCAGAATGAGATCTCAAGGTTACTGCTCATTGAATTACAAAAGAGCTCACTAAATATAGCAAAAATTATTTTTCTAACCATTCCTCTTGAGTACTAAAAACAATCAAGAGGTGGACACATTGAAAGAGGTATCTTCAGGAAATGATGTCCTTTGAATAACCAAGAAGCATATTCATTTAGTGTATACTCTTTTTTTGTTTGTTAAAAAATCATTTCAGCAAATATCTCTTAACCACATGTTTTAGAAATTAAGGAATGTTCTGATTCCTGAAAGGCTATTTAATAAATACTTTGATTTAATATCAATTCTAATTAATTAAATTATTAACTACTAGAGGCCTGGTGCATGAAATTCATGCACTGGTGAGAGATATACCTCAGCCCAGCCTGCACCCTCTTCAATCTGGGACATCCCTCTCACAATCCAGGACTGCTGGATCCCAACCTCATACCTGCCTGTCTGCCTGATCACCCCCTAACCCCTCCCCTGTCAGCCTGATGGATGCCTAACTGCTCCCCTGCTGGCCTGATTTCCCCCAACTGCCCTCCCCTGCCAGCCTGATGGATGCCTAACTGCTCCCCTGCTGGCCTGATTTCCCCTAACTGCCCTCCCCTGCCAGCCCGATTGCTCCCAACTGCCCTCCCCTGCAGGCCTGGGTCCCCCACTACTGCCCTCTCTTTTAGGCCTGGTTCCTTCCTCTCCAAATGGCCTGATCACACACAATTGCCCTCCCCTGCCGGCTATCTTGTGGCAGCCGTCTTGTGTCCATATGGGGATGTCCATCTTGTGTGTTGGAGTGATGGTCAAGTTGCATATTACTTCTTTATTAGATAGGATTAAGCATTTTGTAAGTTATTTTTCTCAGACATCATCATGATAAATATATAAAACAAGATCCAACAAAACACTGTGTTAAATTCAGCCAATCTGCAGTTATTTTACTCCTATCACTCACACATGTCAAGGCATCCACATTATTAGCATCAACCACTAAGGCAACAAGAGTTCCTATGCTTAGTTTGGTTATTAAATAGATATTCATTTTTGTCTTTTAGTCCAAAATAGATTTAACTCTACAGCTTAAGGGGTCATCAAAGCTCCTTTTATTGTGCTAGTGTTTTCTTCCAAGGCGATTCTGCAAATGACCAATGAGAGCACTAAAGAGCCTTATTGATTGCTGGTTTACTTCATTATCTTGCTTTCAACTTTGACATCTTGTTTATAGGTGCAAAAATACTTCTGGTGGTTTTTCTTCAACATTTTATGGGTTTTCAGTGTTTATATGGTTTTGTTTCTTATTATTTTGAAATGGAAATTGCCATGTATGTTAAAATATTCAACCACTGTATATGTAGCAAAGGAAGTCTCCTTCCCAGCCAGAGATCCTGTCTTCCAGTTCATATCTCTACAGCAACTCCTGGCACTATCTTCCTGCTTTCTGTTTCAGAGATATTTTATACATATACTAGGGGCCTGGTGCACAAAAATTTGTGCACTCGGGGGGTGGGGGTCCCTCAGCCCGGCCTGTGCCCTCTTGCAGTCTGGGACACCTCGGGGGAGATGTCCACCTGCTGGCATGCCTGGCCAGCCTGGGTGAGGGACTCAGGGCCATTTTCAGGCTGCCCACAGCCCCTTCAGGGTTCATGCACTGGGGGGTGGGAGGGCTGGTGAGTGCAAACCTAGATGTTTCCCACCGGAGGGCCCACGATTGCACATGCCTGGTGGGCCCCCACCGCTGAGGGGACACACCTAGCGCAGAGCTGGGCGGCAAGCCAGAGGCAGACACTGGTGCAGGATCCCTCGATGGGGCCCTGTTGCTGAGCAAACACACCCGGTGGAGCCGGGCAGCAGACTGGCTTTGGATTCTTCACACTGTGCAGCAGATGCTCCTGCACACCCTGTGGAGGCCCCTGGGAGGCGGATGAAGGTAGCAGACCCTGGACAGGTGCTCCCGCACACCCCCAAGGTGGCCCCCAGGGTAGAGCCAGGCAGCAGACCCAGGACGGGCGCTCCTGAAAGCCCCGTGGAGGACCCACTCTCCCACACACCTAGTGGAGGCCCCCGGGGGGTGGAGCCAGGCAGTGGACCCGGGACGGGTGCTCCTGGATGCCCCAAGGAGGCCCTAGGCTGGACCCCCCCTCCCACTGAGCTGACACACCTGGCATAGCTATGCCAGCCACGGAGGCTCCCAGTGCAGATCCGCCCTGCCAGCCTCCATCTTGGCTGGGTTTATTTGCTTACAGCCACTCTTATTGGCTGGTGGGTGTGGCTGTGAGCAGAGGCTCAGCCAGCCTAGGCAGGCAGTTGCAACAGAAGCCTCTGGTTTGTTCTAGCTCCTTCGCTGCTAGCCTCCATCTTGGCTGGGCTAATTTGCATACAGCCACTCTGGTTGGCTGGGAGGCATGGCTTGGCTGGTGGGCATGGCTTAGGTGTCTCGGGTAATGGTCAATTTGCATATTACTCTTTTATTATATTAAATGAATATATATCTAATGTTTCTCCCTCTGTTCTTTCTTTTGATACATAAGAGGGATAGATATTGGTAGATAAATAGATACATATATATATCAACTACATGTATATATTTATTTCTCCTTTTTATTTTCAAGATACCATAGCATAAGTACTATAAACTATTTCCTTTTTCACTTTATTTACTTAGTATATCTTAAAAGGCTTAATTTAAAAAATAAATTTATGGATTAGTATTTTTGCAAGAAGGATAGTTTCACAAAAATTTTGCTTTGTGTTAAGTTTCAGCATTAAGATAGCAAGTTTTATGTGCATATGAACTTCACAACAATGAGAACAGTATGTTAAATATGCATTTTGGTATGGCCTTAACTTTATAAATTTACTGCTGATTTTTATAACCACATACTCATTGTGGTTAGATGTGTATGCCATGGCTGCAGCTCTACATGGGTTTTTCTGACTATCCCTTATATTTTTTTGTGTATTTTCATTTATTTCAAATCTATATTAACAACCTTTATAATTAAACTAGGGGCCTGGTGCACAAAAATTTGTGCACTTGGGAGGTCCCACAGCCTGGCCTGTGCCCTCTCACAGTCTGGGACCCGACGGGATGTCCACCTGCTGGTGTGCCTGGTCAGCCTGGGTGAGGGGCTGATGGCTGTTTGCAGGCTGGCCAAGGCCCCTGGTGTGGAACTTCACCCCACTGGAGTGTGGCCAGCCTGGGTGATGGGCTAAGGGCCATTTTCAGGCTGCCCACAGCCCCTTCAGGTTTTGGGTCCCTACTGGGGTACCTGGGCAGCCTGGGTAAGGAGCTGTGGGCTGTTTTCAGGCTGCCCACAGTCCCTTTAGGGTTCAAGTCCCTACTGGGGTACCTGGGCAGCCTGGATGAGGACCTGAGGAGCATTTTCAGACTGCCCACAGTCCCTTCAGGGTTTGAGTCCCTACTGGGATACCTGGTTAGCCTGGGTGAAGGGCTGATGGCTGTTTGCAAGCTGGCCAAGCCCCCCAGTGTGGACCCTCACTCCACTGGGGTGTGGCCAGCCTGGGTGATGGACTGAGGGCTGTTTTTAGGCTTCCCATAGCCCCTTCAGGTTTTGGGTCCCTAGTGGGGTATCTTGCCAGCCTGGGTGAGGGGCTGATGGCTGTTTGCAGGCTGGACAATCCCCCCAATGGGGTACATTACCCCATTGGAGTGTGGCCAGCTTGGGTGCGGGCCTGAGGGCTGTTTTCAGGCTTTCAGGCTGCCCACAGCTCCCATTGATCCAATGTCCCTGAAAGGCTGGCTGGAAGCAGGTTTCTGGGGTTTATTTATTTTCTATAATTGATACACTGTTCCTTTAAGCCGAGGCCTAGGCAGGTAACAAAGCCTCCTGTTGGCTTCAGCTCCATGGCTGCTATAATTGAAAGAATGTTGCCTTAGTTAGAGGCCCAGCTGGCCCAGGCAGGCAGTTTCCTCCATTGCTGGTGCAACGGAAGCCTGCTGTTTGCTTCAGCTCCGAGGCTTCTATAATTGAAACAATGTTGCAAATATGTTGCCTGGAGCACAGAGAGGCCCAGCTGGCTGGCAGACAGTTTACTTCTGGTGCAATGGAAGCCTGCTGTTTACTCTAGCTCCATGACTGCCAGCCTCCATCTTGGCTGGGTTAATTTGCATACAGCCACTCTGATTGGCTGGTGGGTATGGCTTAAGCGTTCCGGAGAAACAATATTATTTCAATATTATGCCTTTATTAGAATATACACACATATATATATATATATATATATATATATATATATATTTACTGATTTTATTCGCTTGAGTCCCCAACAAAGCTGCTCAGTTTTCTCTGTGAATGGCTTGAGCATAGAATCTGAATGTTCATCATTTCTATTTTCTTAGCTCCTAACACAACATAGGTACATTTTGATTTTAAGAAATAATCAGGCCAGTGTTCAAATCTCACCATTGCTACAGTCATTATATAAAATCGTGCAATTTAATCAATTTCCAACCTCAGCTTAATTATTTGTAGCATAAATATAGTAACATCAAATTTACTGTGTTGATGGAATTGTGTGTGTATGTGTGTATGTGTATATATATGTGTGTGTGCATGTGTGCATGTGTATCTGTGTGTATGTGTGTATGTGTGTGTATCTGTATATGTGTATGTATATGTATGTGTGTGTACGTGTGTGTATGTGTGTATCTGTGTGTATGTGTGTATCTGTGTGTATGTGTATATGTGTGTATATGTATGTGTGTGTATGTGTGTGTGTATATGTTAGTTGAATTGCTTGGCACTATGCCAGGTGTATTCTCTAAAATAGTAGCTATCATTTTTGTTGGCATTATTATTATTCAATAATCTTTGTTAAATGGGGAGGAATTGATATGTCAATCTAGTTTACATGTAGATTTAGTCAATTTATAGATATTTTAGTTGTTGCTTTATCAGAAAAAGGTAAAAACTGAACCAAGAGAGGATAAAGCATAAATAATAAACATATATTTATCCAAAGTATTGCTCTAAGTTCAAATGTACATATGTACATGTACATTTTCATTTTTAAATCTCTTTATTTCAGGCTTACGTTGCTTATTGCGGTATATGTGTGTGATGTATTAAATGATCTAAGCCTGTTTTCCTCAGAGTTTCCAAATGTCATCTCAGGTATTCAATATTTTTTTCAATCCAAACTAATATTGTGGTTTATAGTGATGTATAATTTTTTTCATATCAAGATGCATTTCCATTTTTTTAACTTTCAGAAAATATTGCCAATATATCTGTGCTGTGGTAATAGAAATTTATTAAATTTGAAGAGAATGGGAGAATCACAGAGTTTGTGAGACTTTTCTCCTCCAGAATCTATTGATTAAATACAGAGGTTCTTTTATTTTTATAAAATGGTTGCTGAAACAGGTGGAATAAATCATAGAGTTCACTGGTACATATAGACTTAAGGTATTTTGTTAATGCAAATTAGTTTTCTTTCAATCCTCCTAATTTGAAGTCTGTATAATTTTGAAACCTCCTTGATGTGTTTAGATTTAATTATAGGAAACAAGTATTCTTTAATTGATGGTCCTTTATTTTAAAACGTTAAATGGGGTAATAATGCCTCTAGAGGGAAAGTATAAATAGAAGAGAGAAAGAAAGAGAGGAAAAGGAGCAGAAAAGGGAGAGGAGGAGGGGGAAGAGAAGAAAAAAGGCTGAGTAGGAAGAGGGAAGAGAGAGAACCACCAATTTATGGTTACAATTGAAATTAGTTCTTTTGAAATACCGAGAATACAGTTGATACAAAAGGAATTCACAGTGATGTATTCAATTAGACCTGGACATCTGGTTATAAATGATTATATCAAAACCAGTAATAATTGCAAATTGTACTATAAAGAGAAAAAAATCAAGCTCTTATGCTAGTGCCACTGATTCAGAAGTCACTACTCCAAGGTACTAACAGTCTAAATGATACGAGTTCCCAGTGATTTAATTGGTTCACAAACCTCTCAGAACTCTAATTATGGGGGGAAAGGAAAGTGTGAAGTCACAGGCCATAGAGAGCACATTTCCATCACTGCTAAATGAGTTTCCCTCGCTCATGAGACATGAGGCTTTAAATAACACATCTGACAGACAAAGACTAGAATACTACACCTACCATTGCATATGAAGGATAGATAGAATCAAGAAAAAAAAAACTACATTTACAGTCTGATGTCAGCTGATCGAATAACAATTGCATTAAAGGTACTGAGCTCAGCTAAGTCGTGATCATTATCTGAACTTGGACACTGTTCAGCTGATGTCTGGAATATGAACTCATATTGTAAAAATGTCAAAGATTATAAGCCAACAGAAGTTTAAATATGAGTAAGACTAATAACTTATAGTTAAGTACAAATTTATGATCTTTTAAAGCACTCTTGAGAACATTGCTATATTTGATATTTATAACAGTTCTGAGAAATTAAACAGGAAAGTGTCATGATAGTAATTTTTTGGGTAATATGAATGTACAAAGAGATTGACTCAAATGGAACTAAATTGGTGAATTAGGGATTAGAATCAGGTCTCCTGAATCTCCGATAAGTGCTCTTTTTAATGATAGAGAAATTCAATCAGTTTCAATACTCTTTCCACCTACGGGGGTCTATTTCCTGGTTTCTCTCTCTAGAAACTGAAGTTTCTGTTAAGGTTATGGTTACCATGCTGTCACTCTCTTACTAGCGCCTGCTCTTGCGATAAAGCCACAAGAGTACAGACAATAAAAAACCTACCTCATTCTCAGTCACTCCTCCAAATTTTGACTCCCCTCCACAATCTGCCCATATTTATTTACTGTTTTAGACTACCCAGGTAGAAGGTGTTTTGATTTTTTATAGTTATATTCAGCAGAAGGGAGAAGGTGTCATAGGTCTTTACACAACTACAAGCATACTAGAAATCCTTATTGATTTCATAGAATAACACCATCATCAAGAAATTTGAGCCATAACCGGTTTGGTCAGTGGGTAGAGCATGCACTTGTGGACCGAAGGTTAGATTCCAGTCAAGGGCATATACCTCGGTTGCAGGCTCCTCCCCAGCACAGGCCCTGGTCAGGGCTCATGCAGAAGGCAACCAATTGATGTGTTTCTCTCACATCGAAATTTCTCTCTGTCTTTCCCTCTCTCTTCCACTATCTCTAAAAATCAATGGAAAAATATCCTCAGGTGATACTAAAAAAAAATAAAATTGAAAATCTCCAAAACAGATGAGAGATGCAATTGTCCTGAACACACCATGCTTTCAAATCCAAAGTTTCCCCTCTGCCTCTCACACTCTGGAACTCACATCCTGAAAATGATGGTTTTTAGTGGTTCTCTTCAATGCCGATCTGTGTTTTGTCTTGTTTTCATTTTGGACATCTCTTCTCTTTCTCAGCCTAACTTGTAAAATCCATGTTCTCTAGTAAACTGTCTTTGACCCTTTGCTTTGTTGATGCTAATTATGCAATGTCATTAACTTTCCTACTTTTGGCAATTGATTATATGCTGATGACTCATAAACATTTATTTCTCTTCAGCCCAAACTACATCCTAATTTTTCTCAATCATATATCAAAATGTTGGTTAATCATACTCACTTGATTAGCCCATCCTCATCTCAAAATCAACATGTCCACAATGGGAATTCCTCCCCAAATTGCCAACCTCCATTAATGGTACTGTAATCTGCTTAGTCATCAAAACTAGAAACCAGAAAGTCATGCCACAGTCTCTACCTTTTCACTCCGCAAACTCTCCTGTGCAGTGTCATGCTTCCTAAATATTTTTCAATCGTCTCTGCAATCCACTTACCCCTTCTCTCAGCACTTAGTGCAGACAAATGCAACCGACACCAGGTTTCTCTCAGGTTTTTGCTCTTAACTTCATCCTCTAGGCTCCAGTCAGTGTGTCCACTGTCAGATACAAATCTGGCCATGCATCTTCTCAGCCAGTGTTCTTCAATTATTCTAATTCTGCAAGATGGCATTCTGACTTCCATGCAAGTTGTCTTTGAGGACAAGTTCTCCTTAACTAATTAGTGCATGTACCTACGTTTATTTAAATTTCTTTTTCTCACCTTGTATTAAAGTAACACTAACCTGCATATGTTTTTC
This sequence comes from Murina feae, assembly GCA_004026665.1. NCBI lineage: Eukaryota > Metazoa > Chordata > Mammalia > Chiroptera > Vespertilionidae > Murina > Murina feae. The sequence continues at coordinate 25,018 of PVJC01009221.1, read as the reverse complement.
CTGGACCTACAGTGGGGTTTCACACCACCATAGCTTCATCTGAGCAGCCCTTACTAATGTTTCAAAACCCATTTTAGGTGCCATTGTAGTTGGATTCAAGTACGGCTTAATCCGTTATCTATCAGTACTCTGAGCCTCATTTGTGTCAGAGGCATTAATCTATACCCAGTGACTGACAAGTTTTGGTCTAATCCAAGACCTTTTTCTAAGCTATGGATCTCTATGTCTAACCTCCTACATGTCCTCTTCTCTTATGAATCCCAAAGGCAGCACAAATTTAGTGTGGCTAACATGCAATTTGTAATCTTTGCTCCCAATTATGATCCTCATCTAATGTTCCAGTTGGTGAGTATCACCACCAGGTAGCCAGTTATACCAAGAGGAGACTTTGGCTCATCTTTATTTCCTAAAAGCATCCCAATACTGGAGTCTGTGAATCTCATCTACAGTATATTCCTGGACTTGTTTCTATTTCTTTCAGAGTCATCATCATCCACCATGTGGGCCATGGCTCTTCTTCGTCCACTCCTCTTTGCCTTCTGTTCATTTCCCATGCTAGAGCCAGAACAATACTTGGAAAGTGCAAGTCTAATGGTATCAATCTTACAATATTTCAATGACAGTTCATTAATCTTAGAATAAAGAATAAACATCCTTTTTTAAATATATATTTTATTGATTTTTTACAGAGAGTCAAAAACATCAATGAGAGAGAAACATCGATCAGCTGCCTCCTGCACATTCCCCACTGGGGATGTGTCCACAACCAAGGTACATGCCCTTGACCAGAATCGAACCCGGGACCCTTGAGTCTGCAGGCTGATGCTCTATCCACTGAGCCAAACTGGTTAGGGCAAAGATAAACATTCTTAACAGGGTCTATAGACCATGACCTACCTTTAAATCTTTAACCTCATCCTTGAACATCCAATGTTCTCTCATACACCAGAGTTTTTCTATATGCTGTGTTTTCTCCTTTCATTATTAATTCACTATCACAATACACAGATACACAGAAATAATTTATAAATACTATTCTAAATACTATTTTAAAATACTATTTTAAAATGTATTCACTCCATTAGTAGATTATAAGAAACAATTGGATTAAGCATCTGATATAGATGATGTACACTACTCTTAATAGTACTGTATAATTTTAATGCTATTAGGCATTTCATCTTTATCTCCATAAGATTATTAACTAGTTTTTATTTTTTTATATAATTAATAAATATTTATTTTATCAGATATAGAAAATAGTATCAAGCAAAAAGAAAAATAAAATTACCTAGAACCCTACCATCCAGAAGAAACACTTGGACATTTTGTATTTCTAAAAAATACCCTGTTTCAGTATATCAGGTCACTTATTTCCTCAAAGACCACATTTTTGACGTAGATAGATCTTCATGTGCAAAAGAAATGTCCTTGAGATTCATGAATTATAACCATCAAGATTTAACAATGTAGGCACCTAAGGAGGAACTGGACAGGACTAGCTGAATTCAAAACACAAAATAAGATTCCAGTGGTGAGTTTAAGCTGAGGATTCAGACAGAGATGTTAACTTGAAAAAAATCCATATCATTAATCAACAAGGTTTAAGGAACAACTTCAAATATACCTCATGCATGCCAGCATTTTCTGCACTCAAAAATATTTACTTTGATGATATTAATCCACACTTTTAAGGGTAGACTGAGTGATTTTACATTGATTATTATTATTGATAATAAGCACACAATAATCCACCTTTTATAAGATTCTGACTTTTCAGAACTGGAAATATAATTTACTTTTAATAATATTTATTTTAAAATTTAAATTCCAAAGTTTTATCAGAAGGTCCAAAGATGATATAATTTATTAAAAATGGGTTTTGAACTCCTCCAAAGATATTGCAAGTTAAAATTCTTGTGTATTAAGCTTTTAGAGTCTCTTAGACCAATTTAATTACATATATATTTTAAGAATTTTAGCTATTAAACATTAATTTTGCAATTTAATTTAATTAATGACATTAAATAAACTCATTAAAAGAATTAACAATTAGGTCAGTTTATTTAACATTTCAACAAGCAAAAAAATGGAATTTTCTTAAGGGAAAATATAAATTTGAAAATAGTTATTAAACAAAATTTCATCAGGACAAGAAAATTTAAATGCTTTGGATCTGCTAAGAATAGAATTGATCTCATGATAGCAGAGTAATATAAAGCCACTTGTTAGAAAATAGAATCTCTTGCTCATTCAATCAGCTGCTTACCCTATAAACATTTATCAAATGAATATTATGTGGAACACTCTGCACAGGATGCTGAGGATGCAGAGGGAGGTGAAGACTCCTGTTTCCAAGGAGCTGGTCAGTGGAATAGGAAAGGAAGCAATTACACAACAGCATGGTAGGTGTCCGAATCAAGCTACCAATGAGTACAATGCATTTAGGGAGCATAAAGAAAGAATGTTGCCTTAAATTCATCCTCTGAAGACTATGATGTAGTCTACAGAAAAGTCAGCTTTTTCTGTAGACTAAATAATATAACTTGTATATGTGTATGTGGCTTTTTTTAAAAGCATAGACATATGTCTCTTTAATAAAACTAACAATCATCCATAGCATTTTCATTTCATCATATTTTGAGTAAACATATATATGAAAGTCGATGACTGTCACAAGGATGATTCTATACCATATATATACCATTTGTTAATTAAATATGGAATACTCATAAAAATAGAGATCCATTATTACGTGTCCTGAATTTTTCTTTTTTCAATAGACATTCTAAAAGAAGATGAGTAACCTGGGAGTAGTGAGTAGGTTTTAGCCCTGATTGATTGCTGAAGACTATTTGAAGTGTAATGATAATGATAATTCTAAAGATGCCTGGATTAAGAGAATGTAGTTATTGATTATCTGTAAGTGCTATGGCACAAGGAAGGGGGATATTGATACTGTGCACGCCCTCCCTGGAGTGGGTTAACAATAAAGATGCTACATGATTTCGTATCAAGAACAGTGCCCTCGCTGGTTTGGCTCAGCCTGTAGACTAAAGGGTCCCAGGTTTAATCCGGTCAAGGGCACGTACCTTGGTTGCAGGCTCCTCCCTGGCCTGGACCCTGGTGCAGGAGGCAACCAACCAATGTGTTTCTCTTACATCAATATTTCTCTCTGTCTTTCCCTCTCCCTTCCACTCTCTAAAAGATGATTAGAAAATATCCTTGGGTGAGAATTAACAACAACAAAAAAGAACAAAGAAGCAGAGGAGGCATAGAACATTAAAATTAAATGGTGCTGGGAAAAATTAGTTATGAACATATTCCAAAAGGAGCCATCCAGCAGAACACCTCCTACGGGGTAGTCAGCTCTCACGCATGAGAGAAGGAAGGAAACAGTTGAGGGACAATGTAGTCCTCCTGCAGACCAACTGCATTTACCTCTCATTTCTGTTGAATCTGCAAATCCCGAGGAGAAACAAAAGGCTGGAGGTGTATTGTTCTTTGTTTGGGGGGGGGTGGGGTGATTTTCATGAGTCATTCTTAGGGGAGAAAACAGCTTTTTGCTAGAAAGCACAGACCCATTGTGGCCATAGATTTTAAGTCTCAGGAAACTTTAGGCCAAGAGCAAGGGACAAAATGGTGTGTTGTGCAGTTACATTCAAACAGTTCTTTTAAAACTGGCATGGATGACAATCACAGATTAAGGGCCTTGAAATGCTGAGTTCCACTGAACAACAGAAGTGTTAATTTTGTAGACTAACAATCTAGATTTAATCACTGATAGACACAATATTCATGCTGAAGACAGAGTCAAATTAACACCAATAGGTTAAATGGTAGGACCTATTTTTACAGTAAATTTTTCCCTCACCATCACCTATCAGGATTGACATTTCCTCTCTCTTTGCTCTTACATTTTTAGTCCTTTCCCTCATGTAATTGTGTGCATACAAAACTGATGCTGACAAACATTGCTCCCACTTGCTTGCTTTCCATAGAAAGCATGTGCATGTTTATAAAAGTATGGCAGCTCTCATAACATTCAGAAAGAGTATGCATCATGTCAGAAATAAGAAATGTCCAAAGCAAAAGTATGATATTCATTTCAAAGCTTCCTTCAATTATTGCACAGCAATCAGAAAGACAGGAATTTCTTACTGGATCTGACTCACTATAAACATCTATTTTCATGCTAGTATTAATATCTATTGAATGGTTAAGAATCATTGTAGTTTCTCAGAATGGAAAAAAAAAGTATATACACACACATATATACATGTATTTATTGCCCCATTACATATATATGTGTGTGTCCCCATTTAATTTCCCATTATATAAATGAGACATTGCTATTCTTTTAAATTCATATGCGGCTTCTCATATTAGGAATAAAACTACCACTTGGTTGCTTTATTGATTTCTTTCTTAAATAAAAACTGTAGTGGTAGAAGTGACCCTATATGGCTATTTTCTGAAATCTATATCTTTAAAGAAAAAAATAAAAGCCAACTCTTCTATTTGCTCTAGGAGGGGTGTGGTGAGGCTCACTGGTAGAAAGTGTGGTGGAAAGCCCAGACAATGATGCAGTGGGAAGATGAAGGCCTGCATTTGTAAAATGACCTCAGAAATCAAGCACAAAATACTACAATGAAATATTTGACCAGTTTTGTCCACTGATTGGGTTTAAAAGTGGGAGATATACTAAATCAAAAAATGACACTGAGCCCTAACTGGTTTGGCTCAGTGGATAGAGCATTGGCCTGTGGACTGAAGGGTCCCAGGTTCGATTCTCGTCAAGGGCATGTACCTTGGTTGCGGGCACATCCCCAGTGGGGAGTGTACAGGAGGCAGCTGATCAGTGTTTCTCTCTCATAAATGTATCTAACATTTATGCCTCTCCCTTCCTCTCTGTAAAAAATCAATAAAATATAATTTTTTAAAAAATGACACTGAAGGACTTGTATGCATGCATATAAGCATAATCAATGGACACAAGATATGGGAGGGTAGGGGAGGCCGGGGGAAAGTCAAGGGGGGGGGGGATGAGACATGTAATACTTTTTGTAATAGTTTAAACAATAAAACAAAATTAAAATAGATAAATAAAAATGACACTGAGGTCTCATGTTTGAGTAACCAGGAAAATATATAGACTTTTATAGGAAATAAGCAAAGTGATGATTTGGTGGAAAATTAGATTTCAGTTTAGACATAAAAGATAATTGGTTCTCTTAAATTTGTGTTCCAGAAACACAAATCTGGTTCCAAAAGATTGAAGAGTTCTGTAAACCTCTAGTCAATCATGAAATCATAAAACGTTTGTAGCAGCATCTTTACTCATCTTCTCTTGCTTCAGGGTATTCGTGAAAGTTGCTCAAAAACTTATTCTTCTCTCTTCCCACAAATTCTTCCCAGTTTTTTAGACCACCCAATTCTGTGTGTTAGAATAGCTTGGTATTTGATGGAAAGAAGCCATTACTAAATAAGCCTTGCAGTGTTCACTATGTCTGGGGTCTTGTTCTAAACACTTTACATATATTATCATTAATTTTTAAAACTGCTGCATTGTAACTTATATGCTGTTACTATACCCATTTTAAAAGTGTGAAATCTGAGGCACCAAAAAGTTACATGCTCAAGGCAACTCAATGAGTTGTGGACTGGAGTTCAGTCCAGCTTTAGAAAGCCCACTTTCAGCCACTATCTAGAGTCCCTCTCTTTCTAATGATGGTACTATCTTCGTTTTTTTCAATGGAGAGACAATTGAATGAGAGCTTGAAGGGTCACATGCTAGCCATTCATCTCTTATGTTGAAAAAACAGAACACGTGGTCACATTTCATAGCTCAAACTGTGGAAAGTTAGTTGTTGTGCCGGCTCAATCAGTGAAGGAAATACACAGTCACTATGCACTGGTTTTGCCCGTCTTCCTGCTTTATTAGACTGCCCAGCTGGGTTTAAGAATCCAAGAAACAATAGAAAATGATTTCATGCTCCTTCACACGTAGTTGACTTTATACCCCACATTGCATAAAAAAATATTTAAGACAAGTGTCTTCATTCACTGTGCTCAAAGCTTGTTAAAGAAGAAAAACGTATAGACACATTGGAAACTGAGGGATGTCATGGAATTGAACCTGATTCTGGAATAGCTAATTCTAAGAAATCTTGATTTTAATTACCAGAGCTACCAAATGATTATAATAATGGATTAAAGCAAACAAATAATGGCCTCCTGCCCACTCCCACACTCTAACTTTGGTCTTCCTGTCTACCTTTTCCAGGTGGATAGAATGTAGGAGATTGGCAAGAGAAATTTCATAATCAGGAAATCACAATGTCAAAGTAATCCAAAATATGTCGCCACATTTATGAATATGAATTGCAGAGTCACTCAAACTACACTAGGGGACTTGATTTTCATAGTCATTCTTTTAAGTGGGTAGACAACATTTTTATCATCTCTGTTTTAGAAAAGAAGAATATGGAGCTCCACATATTTAAGTGACATACCCAAGTAAACAAAGCTATTAAGTTGGATGTTATCCAGATCTTCTGATCCAATTCCTATGCTCCTGTGACTATGGCCTGAGGATTTTTAATTAGGATAGGCAGAAAAAACAACACCCAAATCTCAGTAGCTTACCCCTGAAAGCTGCCTTTCTCACTCTTTGCTTATATGGCCCACATGGTTTGGCAGGGTGTTCCGTTCCATATGGGTACCTTGGCTGATGAAGTTTCTCTACCTTGGAGCTACACCATCTGGAACTTGATGTCTCCTCAGTTGCTGAAGCAAAGGAACAGAGCACTGAAGGGTCTCATACCAGCAATTAAATACCTCATCATTTCTTCTCATAAAGACATTATTCAGACATAGTCACATGGTACAAAGTCTCAGCCTTCTGTCAGGCCAGAAGGGGTGGAGAATAGGATGTGAGTCAGCATAGAAGCCTTCTGGCATGGTGACTTTGGGTGAATAATGCTCACAGGTATGAAAAGGAGCATTAAAAAAGCATTATGAAATAATTTTTCATACCCCAGTTTCCTGCAATTAATTTTTATTTCTACAAATGTCAGAATCAGGGAATAAAATGCATTTAAATCCAAAACACATCTAAGTGAGGAGGTGGAAGAGGAAGAGGATATACAGGGGATAAATAGTGATGGGAAAAAGAAAAAATTTTTTTAAACTTCCCTGTACTCTGAAAAAACAACAGCCTGGATTGTACCAAGATTACTGACAATCCTTGGTTAGGACTGAACTTCTAGGTGGATCCAATTTAATGTGAAACAGAATAAATATAGCAGCAGGTTTGCTTATTATTATTTTTCCTGATAGCAAAACATTACAACTTTTAAGATCTATGTTACTACAGCTAGGTAAAGCTGAGTGATTTATAATGGGCCACTGTAAGGAAGAGTTTTCATTCAATAGTGCCCTAAACTCAGGAAGCTGGAGAAAGTAGCTAGGTAAATGACTAGAGCATTTCTTGGAAATCAAAGAAACAGCATGATTTAATAGAAAAAGGGCGAACTGCACAATCAAATGTTCTTGCTTTGTTTCTTGATTCTGCCATTCATTGAGCCTTAGGCTGGTTCAATATAAAAAAGATATAAACATCAACACCTGTCTTACTGGGTAATTGTGAGAAACAAATGAAAATTTTTTTCTTTTTTACAAAATTACTCTCTGGGCTGCAAAGGACTAGAATAAAACTTAGTTGTTATTCAAAATAAGTTGGGTCGGTATGGAGGAAATAAATAACCATGGCCTGACCACTGACAATGTGGCCAGAGAAACTTTTGGTTCTTAGGTTTGCTTTTTCTTAAGTTCTTATTGCTGGTATTCTAAACATGGTGCATTCTATTCCTCCTCCCTCTATATAGGTTCAAGGAATTTTATGGCTAGGAACAAGGGTCACTTTTAGAACCATTTTTTTCTGAATTTAATTTTACATAATCAGTAAAAGTATGGAAGAAGTTTGAAGTTTTTAATCATGCAAAAAAGGTGAAATAGTTATTTTATCCTTAAACATTTGCCTATAAAGCTATTCCAGCCCTAGTTGGTGTTTCTCAGTGGCTAGCATCAGCCCATGCACTCAAGGTCACAGGTTCGATTTCCTGTCAAGGGTGCATAGCTGGGTTGCAGGTTTGATCCCCAGTCCCAGTCAGGGCATGTGCAGGAGGCAACGAGTTGATGGGTCTCTCTCTCACATGGATGTTTCTCTCTCTCCCTCTCTCTCTCTCCTTTTTCCTCTCTCTCTAAAAATCAATGGAAAAAATGACATTGGGTGAAGATTAACAAAAAATAAAGATGTTTCATATGATCAATATGATGAGATTAATCCATTTTAAGGAAGATGTAGTTTGCATATTTGTCTTCGTCAAGTAAAATTAATTATTTAAAACAATATGTATATGGGTAGGATCCTGCAAGTTAAACTGTAGAGGTGAACTGGGTCAAATACATGAATAAATCAAATAAAGAAAGAAATAAGTAATTCTTTACTAGATAAAATATGTGCCCAGTGTTGCAAAGCAATATGTCTATGCTACCCTGGCATTAGTGTTTTAGTTAGCTAACGGGTTGAACAACAGGAAAAACCATGGTTTGGGGTAATAAACATTGCTTTATGTGAACTAATTTCTTCTGAAGGTTAATCCTCATTTTCACGTTTTTTTCTAGAACAGAAATTTTAACAAGTACCATTTTAAATTGCCTAAACAGTCTGCGGATTAGAGATTTTCTGGAGATAGTGCTTCAAAGAGCAGGTAGTTACTCATATCTCCAGCACACTATGGATATTTTCCTATGACAAAACTCAGCCTTGCTATATCTCTTTCCTCTCAAGTGGATTTGTTCATTTATTCATTCATTTGTTTATTCATTCAATGTATACTTGAGCTTTTTTCAGCTGGGCACTCTTCCAGGCGCTGGGTATATAGCAGGTAAGGGGAAAGAAAGTGAATGTGGGAGTGGGGACTCTTCAGAGACAGACAGAAGGTCTCTCTGAGGAGCTGAGCGCAAGCAGACACCTAAATCAATCAGCCATACAACATTGAAAGTGCAAATTTGGAAGCACAAATTGCATTTGTGTCTGGAAGGAAAGTGTTCCACACAAAAGCCCAAGGTCAGAGTGCCCTTGATGTGTTTGAAAAAGAGGCACACATGGCTACTTTGGCATGAGGAAGTGAAAGTTGGGTCTTTGAAGCTAGATCCTGGAGGGCCTCACCCATCAGAATGAAAACTGTGGGTTCACTTTGAGATGTAATGGCAGCTACTGAATGTTTTGAGGCAGAAGAGAGGGACATGAATACATTTATATTCTAAGGGCTGCCCCGGCTGCAATCTGAAGACTAGACTAAAAAGGATTAGTGTGCAAGCAGCGAAACCACTTAGAAGACAACTGGTGCAAGCCAGAAGCCCACCTCCATACACCAAAGACATTAAAGACCGTGATTTAAGAGGCAGATTAAGATGCCAAATTATCTAACGTCTGGAAGCTCACAAAGTCCTGTTTTGATGTGGCTGAACTTTGTGACTGTTTGGTTACTTGTTTATTATTCTTTGGAGAAGTTAAAAAGTTCTAAAATCTTTAAATTCTCAGTTCCATGTATCAGTAAAATAAAAAGATACCCAGCTTTACTTCCTATGTAATGGTATCAAAGGAGAAAATGTATAATCAAAGCACTAGATGAACCATAAACTTCAAAGCATGTTGCTCTTCCAATGCTGGGATTATTATGCATAATTATTAGTCCTGATTTGATTTTCAGCCAAGACCTGTGTTTTCTTGAGAACGGTCAAAGAGAAACACAACATCATTCTAAAGTATAATCAAATCTTGCTACCTAGCACCACAAGAAAAGTAAATGGAATCTGAAGATGATCAGTTAATATCCACCCCTCCCCTTTCTTTTTCAGAACAAAAAGTGTCTTTCTTTGATATTTGGGAGGCATAAAACTGACCAGTGGAAATACTTAAATCTGGTGGGGTAACTTTTAAAAGGTTTTCTGTGAAATGTCGCTGTTTTCATCGTAACAGTGAGCTATGGTGGTTGAATTGACGGCGGTACATTGAAATTATAGCTGCATTTCAGAACAGTCAGACATCTGTCTATGCCTGGGTATTGGGACCTCCTATTCAGACAAACAGCAAAGCTTATAAAATGGTGCTCCTAATTTTGAAGAATTTAATCACCTTTTTTGAGTGACTAGAGAAGCAAAAGGATGTTTCTCACAATCTCTCCATCCTTCCTTGCATCTTATTTGTTCACTCTCCTTTTTTCCTCTCACTGTATTAAAAATATTAAGGCCTACAGAAAAGGTAAAATGACTGCTTAAGGAATTCCAGCCTATTTTTGAAAACTTCTAATAAGGGTGTCCCTTCCTCTGTATTTGACTAATTATTTCCTTATAATTAGATTCAGTCCTTTCTCCAAGCTCTCCTCACTTAGATCTTCTTGTCACAGTTTCCCAGGAGATGACTCTACAATCAAAAGCCTTTCATTTCAGAGGAGAAAGAAAGGAAAGAGAAAACCATTTTGAAAATATTGCTCTTCCCTCCCATCAAGCCTTTTATAGACAGAGTCACATAACATTATTTGCAATCAGAATTCACATTTATGAAATTTTAGTTTCTATAAAATGCTTTTAATATATTATGTTTTTTAATTTAAAAAACAACATAGATACACACAGACAGACTGAAGCATGTATACAGAAGTAAGTGGTAAAACCAGAAAATTAACCTGTCTTTCAATTTTTAAAAAAAAATATACTTTATTGATTTTTTTACAGAGAGGAAAGGAGAGGGATAGAGACTTAGAAACATCGATGAGAGAGAAACATCAATCAGCTGCCTCCTACACACTCCTTACTGGGGATGTGCCCGCAACCAAGGTACATGCCCTTGATCAGCATAGAACCTGGGACCTTTGAGTCCATAGGCTGACACTCTATCCACTGAGCCAAACCAGTCAGGGCTGTCTTTCAATTTTATTCTAATTTTTTCCACTGAATCATAGTTGCCTAGAAAAAGTATGTCAGAATAGTCCTGGAAATGTATACTCACAGATAATTTAAATATTTTAAATCATCTGCAGGTGTATCTGCCTTGACAGAGATTAGGAACATAGAGGATGGCTTCAGGGGATGGCTTCAGGGGATGGCTGCATCTTGGCTGGAATCCCTGCCCCTTCCCCCATTAGCTTTTTAATACATTCTTATTGATTCAAAAAGTATGTATTGGTTACTTATCAACTAATGGGCACTGTGACAAAAACATATGCCAGAAACAGCTAAGGATCTCATTGTCTAAATGAGAAAACCAGAAAAAAAAAGCAAATTGCTGAAATGTGGAAAGTGAAATCAGAAGGAAATGCTCCTGAATTCCAGTGTAATTCACAGTCCATATGCCACATGGAGGGCCAAATACTAGTAAATATAAGGTGGGGTCAAAGTAGACTTATAGCTGTGACTATACAAAACCCAGAGCTTATTCTTGTATTATTAATTAAGTAGAGGTTCGGTGCACAAAATCGTGCACAGGTGGGATCCCTTGCCTGGTTGGTGATCGGGGCGATTGGGGCCAGACAGTGAGGGTGGGGGGGGGGACTGCGGGAGGTTGACTGGCCATGGGAGGTTGGCTATGGGAGCACACATGCATTGAGCTTCTGGCCCCTGGTGGTCAGTGCACATCATAGTGACCAATCATAATGGTTGCTTGGGCTTTTATATATAGAGATTATTGAGTTATGATTGTCCAAATGAGCAACTGTAAATCTACTATTGCCCAACCATGTAGACTAATTTTATTTTTTAAAGAATATGATTTTTTCAAAGGTTTATTGCTTTAAACTAATATATATGTAGACATATGTATATATCTATATGCACATATATCCATATATATCAAATGGACAAAATAGTTTATGAAACTATTGGATCAAGCTGTTGGATGTTTAAAAATCTCTAACATCTATTCTTAACCATAGGTACACAGTAGTTAGCAAAAAAGAAATCAGGAAATGAACAATTATTTTAACAGATAACATATTAATGGTTACTGCTATACATACACATTTAGAATATTCAAACATGAGCTATAGAGAGAAAAGCCATTGAAAAAACAAGAATAAAAGTTATCAAAAGCCATAAAAAATACATCCAATCATTTTTCTTCATAGCTTATAAGATAAAACAAAGAAATGGAAAACATATTGTAAAATTGTGTCAGAAACATGTTTTACATTATAATCATTAACGGACAGAAAAGTCAAATGTAGTTAATTAAGGAATAAAATTAGGATGTGATATATATCAAATAGTACACAAAGTAAATTACATAGTGGGATTTATCTTCAGCAAATCTTAAAATGTTAATAAAGGAAATTAAGGAACCTTTAAGAAAAATGTTAGCATCTATAAAAGTACATTTCATCTAACCATTTTATTTTCTAAAGGAGACATTAGTGGCATGTTTATTTTCTTGTACACAAATCTGGGTGTCAAGAATTTTTGCAAACCTCAAAATATAGGTAGTTGGTAGAAGAGGAATATGAATTTTTGCGCAGAGTTTTTTTGGCATAGTTCTCCAAGCGTTTGATTTTTTATTTTTTAAATTAAAGTAGTAGCACCAAACTAAAATGGACACATCGAAATTTAATAATAAAGTATACTTTTCCAGCTGTGTGTAGGCCTGTAACTCTGAGTCATTCACATTATTCCAAATCAAGTAAATACCTATGATTCAAGCCCGTTGAAACTGGCCTGCAGAGATAATATTTCGAAGTGAGAAGATAACATTTTTGAAATGCAGATACTTCTATTCCCATATCTCATAACCTCTGCCCAATCTACAAATAAATAGATAGAGGCAGGTGGTAGGTGGGTGGGTAGATAGATAGATGGATACATAGATAGGTAAAGAAGCCCTTGCATTGTAGATAAAACATTGTGTAAAAATTTAAATAATCAGTTGGAGTTTAAAACTATTGAGCAAAATGTGCCACTTTAAAAATTCGTTTTTTAAAGTTAGTAGTTAGCGGTTTTCAGCATTTTTCAATTACTGTCTAAGTAAATAATGTTCTAAATAGCTTGAGAGGTTATCCAGCAGTCTTTTTTTCTAATGCAACAGCTTTATTGAGATATAACATAAAAAGAACACCATACATTTTTAATGTAAATAATTTTATGAATTTGGGTCTCAACTTCACATAGTATGTTCTAGAAATGCAAATTTGTAGTTTAGGATCTCTGCTATCCTCACCTACTCTGTCTTATTTTGTATTTTGACAGAATAAAATGCTTTCCTCCAATTTCTGTAATTATTTCAATAAAATGGAGCCCACAGACCCCCCATTTGGGCCCTGCTATTGATACCTTTCATCTTAAATGTTATTGTCTTTCCAAATGCCGGCTTAAAAGTAAAAATAGCCTTAGCCAGTTTTGCTCAGTGGGTAGAACATTGGTCTGCAGAAGGACCCAAGGGTTCAGGGTTCAATTCCAGTCAAAGGCACATATCTTGGTTTATAGGCTCCTCCCTGGCTTAGGCCCTGGTTGGGGCTCGTGCAGGAGAGAAACAATCCATGTGTTTCTCTCGCATCAGTATTTCTCTCTGTCTTTCCCTTTCTCTTCCACTCTCTCTAAAAATCAGTGGCAAAATATTCTAGGGTGAGGATTACAATAAACAAAAATAACTATAAATAAATAAATAAACGTAGTTAACAAGATCGGTTTACCAGAAACTTACTGACTTGCTTAGAAAATACTTTCTATTTCTTTTTGGTTTTTGTTTTATTTGGAACTAGTAGCTCATTGCAAGAAGATTCCTGAAAGAATAGGGCTTCCTGAGCCAGAGTGAGGCAGAGAAGGGAGCAAAGCCCGCCTCAGCTTCCATCTCTGCCACAGCGCTCCCTCCCGTCTCTGCCACCTCAACTCCTGTCTCTGCCGCCTCGGCTCCCCCTTCTCTTTCCCTTCTTCACTATCTCCGCTGCCTCGGCTCCGTTCCCTTCTCCACTGCTTGGCTCCCTTCTGCAGCACTTGGCTTCCTTCTACACTGTCTTTAGTCTTTAGTCTCCTGTGTATGCAAATTAGCCACCATCTTTGATGGGTTAATTTGCATACAGTTGCTCTGATTGGCTAGTGGGAGTGGCTGGTGGGCATGGCTTAGGTGTCTCGGAGTGATGGTTAATTTGTATATTACTCTTTTATTAGAGTAGATTGTGTGACTGATAAAACCTTGGAGAATCCTATCTAAGCTAAAGAAATGTTTAGTTTACAATAATAGTGCATGTGCTTTGTGCCAGCTCTTTCTAAATGCTTCACTTTTAGCATCTCATCTAATCCACAATAATTGTAGGGGGTTTGGTAACAATGATATCCACTTAATACAAGGGCAAACGAGACTTAGAGGGTAAGTACTGTACACAGGACCACTATATGCAATGGGTAGAACCAAGTTATGAACCCAGGTAGCCTGGTGCTGGTCTTCTTGCCTAGCAGCCTCACTCTAACTGTTCAGTGATATGGGATAAAGCCAAGTAGACAGAACTGACTTAGTCACTAACAGTTTTTGTTATATTGAGGCTTTTGTATTGGTTTTATGTAATTATTAGGCCCTGCTAAAAGGAATGCACAGCTCATGGACACAAATGACTGTATGGCTTATAATTTTCTTTTCTTGCAGAGTCCTCTTTTGGTTTAGTATCACAGCAATGTTAACCTCCTAAAGTGAGTTTGGAAGTGTTCAAATCTCTCCTATTTTTTTAAGAAGTTTAAGAAGATTTTATATTATTTACCTTTTAAAATTTTTTATATAATTCACCTGTGAAACCATCTGGAATTGGAATTTTGTTTATTGGGACTTATTTGGTTTCTGATTTCATGTTCTTACTTATAATTGGTCTGTTCAGATATTCTCTTTTCTTCATGATTCAGTCTTTGTAGATTGTATTTTTCTAGAAATTTCTTTCTTTTAGCTGTTTAATTTGTTGGTATATGATTCTAGAGATGATCCTTTTTATTTATTACTAGAGGTTCAGTGCACAAAAATTTGTGCACTTGGGGAGGGGGGGGTCCCTCAGTCCGGCCTGTACCCTCTTGCAATCTGGGACCCCTCGGGGGATGTCCACCTGCTGGCGTGCCTCGCCAGCCTGGGTGAGGGGCTGATGGCTGTTTGCAAGCTTGCCAAGCCCCCTAGTGTGGACCCTCACCCCATGGGTGAGGGACTGAGGGCCGTTTTCAGGCTGCCCACAGTTCCTTTAGGGTTTGGATCCCTACTGGGGTGCCTGGCTAGAAGCAGGTATCTGGAGTTTGTTTATCTTCTATAATTGAAACTTTGTAGCCTTGAGTAGAGCTCAGGGCCCACAGGGCCCTGGCTTCCTCCATTGCCGGGGCAACTCCAGTTCTGTGGCTGCTGCCATCTTAGTTGAGTTAATTTGCATATTTTCTCCTGATTGGTTGGTGTGCATGGCTTTTTGGGCATGGCTTGTGGGTGTAACAGAGTGAGAGTTTATTTGCATATTACTCTTTTATTAAATTACATTATTAGATTAGATGATACTTTGTATTTCTGTGGCATTAGTTGTAATATCTCTTTTAGAACTAATTTTATTTGAGTCTTCTTTTTTTGTGAGTTTGGTTATAGGGTTCTTTATTTCTGTTATCTTAAAAACAACTCAGTTTTATTGATCTTTTCTATTGTTTTTTTAGTCTCTGTTTTATTTTCACTTTTTGTTATATCTTTTCTTTTAACTCTGGGCTTAGTGTGTTCTTTTTCTAATTCTTAAGGTGTAAAGTTATGTTGTTTACTTGAGATCATTCTTATTCTTACTGTAAGCATTTATTGCTGTGAACTGTCCTCTTAGAACTGCTTTTATGTGCCCCGAAGTATTGTTATGTTGTATTTTCATTTTCATTTGTATCAAGTTAATTTTAAAGTTCTGTTTGATTTCTTCTTTGACCCATTGTTTGTTCAGTGGAATGTTGTTTAGTCTTCATGTATTTGTGAATTATTTCAGTTTCTTTCTTGTAATTGATTTCTAGTTTCATACTTCTGTGTTTGGAAATGGTGTTTGAAGTGATTTTTATTTTCTTTAATTTATTAAGACTTGTTTTATGACTTAACATATGACCTCTCCTGGAGAAAGTTCCATATGCACTTGAAAAGTACATGAATTCTGCTGTTTTTGGATGGAATGTCCACTAAATCTACCTGGTCTAACATGTTGTTTAAGTCCAGTATTTTCTTACTAATTTTCTGTCTGGAAGAACTATTTATTGATGAAAGCACAGAATTTAAATGCCCTAATATTATTATATTTCTGTCTATTTCTTTCTTTTGGTCTGTTAATGTAGCTTTATATAAAACTAAGTTTTAAGATAAAGAGTATATGGTATTAATAGTACAGATTTTGTGAAAACTTCCCTGTAAAATTATTTTGGTAAATAGTAGACAAGCAGGAAATATTAAAAAGCTAAAAATGATTGAACAGCAGATAATAATTATGATTTGCATGAAGTTAGTATATATTTAATATTTATCTCAGAAAGCAATAAAATATAATGTAAGATATATAGTTTTGGATGCCATAAAACCTGAGAAAAGGACACTTGCATCAATGCAAAGGCAATAATTTATTCACATAATAGCAAAAAACTCTACATTGTTATAAAATTCTTATTACGATGCTGAAAAGACTTGCAGACATTAATTTTCACAATACAGATCTATAACAAAACTGACATTTTAAGGTCAGATATGCTAATTGAATCTTGGGCAAATGCAAGATGCTTTATTGAAAAGAAGTCGGAATAATTAATCTTCCAGATAAGGTACCTGACGGATTAATAAAATCAGAATATCGGCTTAGGGTAAAGGTTAGTGAAAAAAAGAATTAAATATTTCTTTTTTCTTTAAGATTACTGTTACAGACACTTTTGATGCCAATATTTTTCTACTTAGAAATTTTGGTTAGTTTATCTTTCAAATTTCTGTCAGTGTTTTTTTAACTTCAGTATGTATATTAATCACATGGAGAGATTGCTAATAATATAGACTCTGATTTAGTAGGTCTAGGGTAGGGCCCATGTTTCAGCTGCCAGGTGATTCCAATGCTGCTGGCCTGAAGACAGTTTCAGTGGAGAGGATTTAGAACTGTGGATTTAGAGGATTTAGATCTAGTTTTTGTTGCACATTGGTATAACTGGAGAACCTTTAAAAATTACTGGTGCCAAACTATAAAGCTAAAATCAACAAATTGGGCCTACATCAAATTCAAAAGCTTCTTCACAGCAAGACAAACAATTACTGAATGGGGAAAATATTTGTAAACTACATATCTGAGAAAGGACTGAGATACAAAATATATAAGAAACTTAGACAAGTCAATAGCAAGAAAAGAAACAATCTAGTTAAAAATGGGCGGAAGAACTAAATTGCCATTTTTTCCAAAGAGGACTGCAGATGGCCAATAGACACATGAAAAAACATTCAACATTACTAATCACTGGAAAATGCAAATCAAAACCATAATGAGATATCACCTCATACCTATAAGAATGGCTATCATTAAGAAGACACCAGATAACACTTGCTGTTGAGAATGTAGTCAAAAGGAAACACACATTCATTGTTGGTGGGAATGTAAATTGGTCCAACCACTATGAAAAACAATATAAAGATTTCTCAAAAAATTAAAAATAGACCTACCATATGGTCCAGCAATCCCACTTCTGGGTATAAAACCAAAGGATACAAAAACTGGATTCTGAAAATATATATGGGCTCTCATGTTGATTACCACATTATTGACAATAGCCAAGATATGGAAACAACCCAAATGCCCATCAACAGATGAGTGGATAAAAAAAGATATGATGGAATATTATTAGCCACAAGAAAGGAGGTTATCCTGCCATTTGCAAGAACACAAATAGACCTTGAAAGTGTGAGGTAAGTCAGAGAATGATAAATACTATATCATATCACATAACTGGAATCTTAAAAAGTCACTCTTAAAAAATGGTGATCACTAAGGGATGGGGAAGAATAATATTGATGTTGTTTCAGTGTGTAAACCTCCATTAAGTAGTATATAAGCCATAGATATATAATGTACAGTATATGAATGTGGACAATATTCTTCTACTAGGGGCCCGGTGCACAAAAATTTATGCACCCAGAGGGGTTCTTCAGCCCGGCCTGTGCCCTCTTGCAGTTTGGGACTCCTCTGGGGATGTCCACCTGGGGCATGCCTGGCTATCCTCGGTGAGGGACTGAAGGCTGTTTGCAGGCTGGGCAAGCCCCCCTGTTGGGACCCTCACCCCATGGGGGTGTGGCCAGCCTTAGTGAGGGGCTGAGGACCATTTTTAGGCTGCCCACAGTCCCTTCAGGGTTCAGGTTCCTACTGTGGTTCCTGGACAGCCTGGGGGAGGGGCTGATGGCTGTTTGCAGTGAGGCTGGCTGGAAACTGGTATCTGGAATTTATTTAACTTCTAAAGTTGAAACTTTGTTGCTTTAACCGGAGTCCTTGTTGGGTTGCCCCTGACAACCCAAGCTCCTAGTGCTTCCTTGAGCCCAAGGCTGGAAGCAGGTCTCTGGGGTTTATTTATCTTCTATAATTGAAACTTTGTTGTAGAAACTTTGTTGCCACAGCCAGCCTAGGCAGACAGGAACCTTAGCTTCCTGCATCACCAGGGCAAGCCTCCTGCTTGTTCCAGCTCCATGGCTGCTGGCTGCCATCTTGGCTGGGTTAATTTGCATACAGTTGCTCTGATTGGTGGTGGGCGTGCCTTGGGTGTCTCAGAGTGATGGTTAATTTGCATATTACTCTTTTATTAGATTAGATAATCATAGAATTTGCTGGGAGACTAAAGCTTAATTTTCCCAACCATGAAAAAGAAAGTATAGATATAGAATGTAACAGCAGTGCTAAAGATCACTACAATGGCAATTATATTATAATATTTAAATATATCAAATTAACATATTATACATTTTAAATTTACATAATATATTTCAAATGTATTAAATAAAAAGATGGATTCATTTCAATTATAAACATATACAGATCCTAAATAACATATTTACTGATTTTAAAAAAAATACTGGAGTCTGACTTTAATTTTAAGACATTTTATTTACATTGGATTTTCCTGGTCATTGTGATTTTTTAAATTCCCAGGTTTCTAATAGACAATAAGTTTGTGAAACCACCAGTTTAGAAGATATTTAAAACTATTGCATACTTATTTTCTCACAAAGTAAGTTAATTCTTTATTTTGGTTATTTCCATTTATTATATTTGTAGTATACCTATGAACCAATATTGTGACTAAAGTATAAAATATGAATTAATTCATGACATTTTGCACCAAATCTAGATAATTGGTTAAAATAAATATGATGTCATGGTTGTCTTATAGTGAGTATGTGGGGAAATATATGTTCATTTGACTGATAATGAAAGTTGTTGGCTTACTAAAAATACTGCATTAAGTCTGCACATACACGTGCACACACAAACAGCTGTTGATTGGAAATTATAGGAAAAGGAATTACTACTTCTTATATCAAGTAACTTTCAGGCACTGACAGTTTACCTTCTTACCACCTACCATCCTCTTCTCCAGATGTTTACATAAAACTTGAGTGAAGCAATTGTTTCAGAAGCTGGAGTAGCCCCCCAGGATGGTTGCTAGGGAAACCTATCTCTGAGTTGTGATGGGAAGCCACTTCTTTACACCTATGTAATTTTAGTTTATGGATGTTCCTTAATTTATGGCAAAAAAACAAAATGGTCTGTCTCTTAAATGCTTCCAGTTGCAAAGACTTCACAGGGCTAGGTTCTGGATTTGAAAGTTCATAGATGGATTTCAGGTACATGAACATTTCAGTGGGAATAGGATCCACTGTATTTCATTAAATACTGAAATGTGTATGGGAATCACCACTTTTAAGAGCTACCACTTGGAGAGATAACTTCATTCAAATGCCATTTTATGAACAGGGAACTTGAAGTATAAGAAAACAGAATGCCCTTTTCTGGTAGAAAAATTTTTTTGCCTACTTTATTTTTTTATTTGTGAATTTAGATATTGTCAGGAGTGTGGAAAGTTAATATCTTTATTCAAAAAATATTTGCATGAGTACTTGACACCTATGGACAATTATCTAATTGATTCCCCTGGTGTGAACAGAACTAGAGGACCTTATAAAAAAGAAAACTTTCCTGTCTTATAGACCTTCAAATTTTTTTGCTCCCTGTCATTTCTTATGTTTGTAATTCTTCCAAAGTTCTGGTTTACTTTCTTTCAACCAAATACTAAATTTATTTTGTAGGAAAAAATACTTTAATGTTAAGAGTCCAAATCTGATTGCACATAATTTATATTTTATGTCAAAAGAGGTCATCAATGCATCTAATATCTAGACTAGTGAGGGTACCCAACAGGCTTCCATATCACACAGAAGGCCTTTCCTCTGATGTAGTGCAGATGTGGCCACTGTATTTTCAGCATCTTACCAACAAATGTAAGCGGACACAACTGCGAGTAGGAAGTGAGGCGGGGACCTTGCTATTATGATTAATTTTAACTGTGCTTATGCTCTTTTTCATCAAGCATAAATACAAGAAAGGTCAAGTGAGGACATCAAAACATCTTGACACAGCCAAACAAGTCATCCTTAAATGAGCAACAAATTAGAAATTAAACATAAACTCTTTAAACACAAGTTTAAAAAAAGGGTGCCAACCATCGCTCATACTGTGATGTCGTTGATATCAATGTCTCAACTATATAAGCAATTTTTTTTTTAAATGATGAAAAGGAATTTAAAAGATTTAAAGTATGTTCTAAGAGAGGAGAGTATTTACTTGTCCTGGATCCCTATCAATCTTTAATTATATCTATATAAATATGCATATTTTCAGAAATTGTTTGGAATACATTACTGAAGCAAAGTAACTGCAGTTGGCTCTGGGGCCTTCTAATTGAAAGTCATTCAGAACACTTGATAAGATTGGAGCACTTCAATGCTGTGCTCTGCTAAACTTTAATTTCTTAATTCTGAGGACTGTCAAATAAAATGATAGTGATTGTAATTTATTAAGGACCCTGCCTTTGATAGAGGTACCAAGGAACATTACCAGTGATGACGTCTCACTCAAGTCAATTTCAATGTACAAGGTGCAACCCCCCAAACATACTTTTGTAAAAGAATAAGTAAACTGTATTGCATTGGGAACATACTGACCACATACATTTAATGCCATATATTTAAAGGTGGATTAAATTAATCTGCAGTTTTACTGTCATACATGTTGTGCTTTATTTTCATGATTTTCCTTTATTAAATTTAAAAGTCTGGTCCCTAATTTTGTATGAAATACTAAATAAAAAATAGTTAAAAACAGAAGTATCTTAGAATTGAGTCTCTTTCAATTGCCAAATTTGTATTTAAAAATGTCTTACATGTTAGCACAAAACAGTCAGTGATGTCTAAATCAACCCCAATTCACATCATGACTAGAAATCTAAAAAAAAAATTAAAAATTAAATAATGGCTTTGTTGTTTTTAGGGAAGATATTCAACCATTGGTATAAAATGTTTTTTATACAGGGTTTATTTTAGAAACACTTGTTTGCATTGCCAAGGCCTAAGAACTATTCATTGAATAGGTGTGTGAGGGTGTAGTTATTTTTAACATGCATAATGTTAATTCATTCCAGCTGTATAGAAAATAGTTTTTTTTTAAAGTTAGTTTTCAAGGTGATAGAAAAATTAAATTGACTCATTCTTTTTAAAAAAATAGATATTTTATTGATTTTTTTTTACAGAGAGGAAAGGAGAGGGATAGAGAGTTAGAAACATCGATGAGAGAGGAACATCGATCAGCTGCCTCCTGCACACCTCCCACTGGGGATGTGCGCACAACCAAGGTACATGTCCTTGACCGGAATCGAACCTGGGACCTTTCAGTCCGCAGGCCGATGCTCTATCCACTGAGTCAAACCAGTTAGGGCAAATTGACTCATTCTTATTTTAATTTCAACCCAGGCATTTCAGGAAATACATGAAGTTTTGAAATAATATTTAAATAACATTTTATTCTTATTACATAAACATGAGAGCAACTCCTGGATGAGAGTGAAAAATGATGAATTTTATGGGTAGTACTCTGTCACAGATTTAACTGATTTTCTATACTTCTGGTCTGTATGATCTTGGAAAATTTATCCAAACTTCAAGTACAATCTCAGAAAATAAGGAAAGATAACAGCAGCTTCATTATGGTGTTCTGAGGATGAAATAATATATGTCAAGGTCTTGGGGTGTTATATACTCAATGTATGTAGAATTACTAATATGTTATTGCTTTATCATTCTACAGGGTGGGACAAAAGTAGGTTTCTCATTATGAGTATATAAAACAGTTTATTCTTATACTATTATTTATTGATATTTTATTATTTTCTATACAAAAGACTAGAAACCTACTTTTGCCCCACCTTGTAGTTATGTTATTGTTATTAATGTGGCTATTGTAACACAACTAGAACGATCAATTGTGACTCATTTTATACATGCTGTGATGAAGACCAAGAGGAATGAAGTGTCATAAGTCTGTTCAGATACATATGCTGGTCATTCTATCCCTCCATTGGCTGCCATCATTCTTAACGCTGACAATGATAGTTCTTATTATTTGATATAAATATTGTGATTGGCATTTTACAAATCACACAATATTCTCCTCCCAAAAATGTGTATGGACTTATTATTCAAAGGTGAGTCTAAAGCATTAAGTTATTGAGTTTTTGCCTCTGTTTCAGAGAGCTAGTGACTAATAAAACTGAAATCAAACCAAGAGTGCCTCTGTGAGTCAGGTATCACTTGGATGTCAAAGCCATACAAAGATATAACAAAGAAAATGACAGACCTATGTCTCTTAAGAATGTAGATGCAAAAATTTTCAACAGAATTATCAAACTGAGTCCAGCAATATATTAAGGGGATTATATACCATGGACAAATGGGATTTATCTCCAGAATACAAGATGGTTTAAAGTTGATCATTATAGTACACCACAGTGATAGCACAAAAGGGGGGACCACCCATTATCATTTCAACAGATGTAGAAAAATAGTTGACAAAATCCAAAATGTTTTCATTATGAAATTTCACAAAAAACTAGAAATAGAAAGGTTCTTCATCAGTTTCACAAAGGGCATCTATGAAAATCCACAGCTAACATAGTACTTAATGGTGAAAGGCTGAAAACGCACCCCCCCATCCCCCCCCCCCCCCGCCAAGATCAGGAAGAGGAAGTGGGGGTTTACTTATTCTATTCAACATTGTACAGAAGTTCTGTCAAATTAGGCAAGAAAATGAAATAAGAGGCATCAAGGTTGGAAAAGCAGAAGTAAATCTATCTCAGGCAGATGACATAAACTTAAACACAGAAAACTCCACTTTATAAAGCAGAAAATACAAAGTATCTATTTCACAGGATTTTTAAAAAAGAAAACACCAAAGATTCCACACACACAAAAGTACTACAGCTAATAATGAGTTCTGCAAAGTTGCTGGCTATAAGATCAATATGAAAAAATTAGTTGTATCTCTATACACTAGCAATGAATAACCTGGAAATGGAATTATCAAAAAATCTCATTTACAATATCATCAGAAATAATAAGATGATTATAAGTAAATGTAACCAAGGACATATACATTTTATAGATGCAAAAATGTAAAATATTGTTGAAAGTAATTAAAGAAGACCTAAATAAATTGAAAGACATTTCATGTTTTGGGATTGGAAGACTTAATATTCTCAATATTGCAATGCAGTGCAAATTGATCTACAAATTCAATGCAATCTTTTTCAAAATTCCAACCGTCTCCCCCCACTTATTTTCAGAAATGGACAAGTAGATTCTAAAATTCACATGGAACTTCAAGAAACCCTGAATAGCCAAAAATAATATTTAAAAATAAGAACAAAATATATGGACTCATACTTCTTAATTTTAAAATATACCACAAAGCTACAATAATTGAACATTGTTATACTGAAATAAGAATAGAAATATAGATAAATAACATATAATTGGGAGCTTCAAAATTAACCCAGTTATCTATGGCTAACTTATTTTTAACAAGGGTGCTAAGATCATTTAATGGGAAAAGAAGTGTTTTTGAATGGTTATATACTTACTATAAAACTACAGTAATAAAGTCAGTGTGGTGTTGGTAAAAAAGTAGACAAAAAATTCCATGGGACAGACTAGAAACTCATACATAGAACCCCATAAATATAGTCAACTGATCTTTGCAAAGTGGGGGGGGGGCAATACAATTGTGCAAAGAGAGTCTCTTTGACCAATGATGCTGGAATAACTGGACATTCAAAGGCAAAAACCATGAATCTAGTCAAGGCCTTACAACCTTCACAAAAAATTAACTCAAATATTTCACAGACTTAAATATAAAACACAGAACCAGAAGACTTCTAGAAGACAACATAGCAGAAAACCTAGCAGATGACCCTAGGTATGTCTGTGACTTCTTAGGTCCAATACCAAATCCATGATCTATGAACAAAGTCATTGATAGACTGGACATTATTAAAATTAATTACTGCAGCTCTGTGGAAGGACATTTCAAGAGAAGATAAGCCACAGACTGCGGTTAAATATTTGCAAAAGACACATCTGATAAAGAAATGTTTATTCAAAACATACACAGATAAACTTCTTAAAACTCAACAATAAGACAACATACATCAAAAGGGCCAAAGATCTGATGGAGAAACAAGATGGCGGCATAGGGTAGACACCGCATATGCAGCTGTGAACAACTATTTCAGAAAAACCGCGAAAAGAACACACGGACACCCCTCGCACCCACAGGACGGCTGGCTGAGTGAAAATCCTACAACCAGAGAAGAGTCTGAGACTCAGAGTAGCAGCGGAAGCAAAGTACAGAGGTACGGAGGCGCGCGC
>PVJC01009220.1:0-46412 GCA_004026665.1 Murina feae | reverse complement strand
GTTTATGTCTGAGATTTTGCTACCTGTGGAATCCTCTAGTATTTTTATGGTTTCCTTTCTTACGTTTAAGTCCTTTATCCATTTTGAGTTTATTTTTGTGTATGGTGTAAGTTGGTGGTCTAGTTTCATTTTTTTGCATGTGTCTAACCAAGTTTCCCAGCACCATTTATTGAAGAAACTGTTTTGGCTCCATTGTATGGTCTGTCCTCCTTTGTCAAATATTAATTGAGCATAGTGGTTAGAGTCATTTTCTGGGTTCTCTATTCTATTCCATTGGTCTATATGTCTGTTCTTGTGCCAGTACCAGGCAGTTTTGAGGACAGTGGCTTTGTAGTACAGCTTAATATCTGGAATTGAGATCCCTCCTACTTTGTTCTTCTTTCGCAGGATCGTCGCAGCTATTCGGGGCTTTTTTTTTTATTCCACAGGTAGCAAAATCTCAGACATAAACCGAAAGAATTTCTTCACCGACACAGCTCCTAGGGCAATGGAAGCTAAAGGGAAAATAAACAAATGGGACTATATCAAAATAAAAAGCTTCTGCACAGCAAAAGAAACCATCAACCAAACAACAAGAAAGCCCACTGCATGGGACAATATATTTGCCAATGATATCTCTGATAAAGGTTTAATCTCCAACATTTACAGGGAACTCATACAACTTAACAAAAGGAAGATAAACAACCCAATCAAAAAATGGGCAAAGGACCTAAATAGACACTTATCAAAAGAGGACATAAATAAGGCTGAGAGGCATATGAAAACTTGCTCAAAGTCACTTATCATTCGAGAGATGCAAATCAAAATGACAATGAGATACCATCTCACACCTGTCAGAATGGCTATTATCAACAAATCAACAAACGACAAGTGCTGGAGAGGATGCGGAGAAAAAGGAACCCTCATGCACTGCTGGTGGGAATGCAGACTGGTGCAGCCACTGTGGAGGACAGTATGGAGTTTCCTCAAAAAACTAAAAATGGAAGTGCCATTTGATCCTGCAATCCCACTTCTGGGAATATATCCCAAGAAACCAGAAACACCAATCAGAAAGGACATATGCATCCCTATGTTCATAGCAGCACAATTTACCATAGCTAAGATTTGGAATCAGCCTAAGTGCCCATCAGCAGATGAATGGATTAGAAAGCTGTGGTACATCTACACAATGGAATACTATGCTGCTGTGAAAAGGAAGGAGTTCCTAGCATTTGCAGTAGCATGGATGGAAATGGAGAACATAATGCTAAGTGAAATAAGCCAGTCAATGAAAGAAAATACCACATGTCGTCACTCATCTATGGATAATAATAACCATTATGAACTGGTGAACAGAAACAGATTCAGAGGCAGAACAGCATCAAACAATCTGTCAAATTAAAGCAACAAGGACGGAGGGGGGATGGGGGAGTAATAGATCAACCGAAGGACTGTTATGCATGCATTTAAGCATAACAAAGGACACAGACCACTGGGGGGGTAGGGGAGGCTGGGAGAAGGGCAGGGGAAAAAAGAGATATTTGTACTAATCTTTGTAATACTTTATGTAATTAAATAAAAAAATAAAGAAAAAAAAAGAAATAGAGAAAAGCTGGGTGTGGCATCTGCTCTCTGATAGATGAATATGGCCTAGAGCCAGCACAGCAACTTTTATTTATAGCCAAATACCAGGAAGTTTTACTAAAGGTAAATAAAAGGGGGAATGTGTGTGTTCTTGTAGCTTTCTCGTAAATAATCACCTCTGGGTGTGTCTGAATCAAATTCATTCCTGGTGCTTGTCTAGATTTAGATAAGAACCCTTTCCCCAGCACCTGGCTTTGAAGGTCAGCTGAGGTGTTCCCACCTCTTGGTTAGATATGCCCCCAAGACAAGGCTCTGCCTTCATCTTGGATTCAGTTGACATGAATTTAAAAGAAAGCCAGCACCTTCCCTGGCAGGGGGCCCTCCACAGTTAAGTATATTTGACAATCTGTCCAAAGTTTACATTTTAAAACTTTTTAAATATATATATTTTATTGATTTCTCACAGAGAGGAAGAGAGAGGGATAGAGAGTTAGAAACATCGACGAGAGAGAAACATCGATCAGCTGCTTCCTGCACACTCCCCACTGGGGATGTGCTCGCAACCAAGGTACATGCCCTTGACCAGAATCAAACCTGGGACCCTTAAGTCTGCAGGCTGATGCTCTATCTACTGAGCCAAACCGGCTAGGGCTAAATTTTAAGACTTTTTAATCAAGAGATGACTTTGAGTCATTCCAATGGGCCCTAGAATATCTCAAGGACTTATTCTCTCTTCTTAAAAGAAATATTTTTAAACTAAATTAGGCCTATTTAATATACTTGAAATGACATGGGAGGCTTTGTCAAACAAAAATTAATAATAACTATGTTCTATTTATGTACATACATTTTGTTAAAATGAATGTTATAGGAATTTCAGTCTGATCCAAGTTCAAACAGGAAACTCTCAGGGATAGCAGGTGTCCAGACAGGGACACCAGGCAAGCAAAGTGATGGTTCTTTGTGGGTGTGTGTGTGTGTGTGGGGGGGGGCATCAGCCAGTGATCCAGTGATACTCTGGGTATTTGTGTTTCACCTTTTGGAGGTTTATGAATTATTTTCAGTGCTCAGTACACCCTTCCAGTAAGCCATGTGCCACGTTGTAAAATCTTACATATTATTTATTCTTCATATGCTGAAATTATATACTGAATCCAAATATATACAGATTTTATATTGTTCTCTATGTCATTAATTATTACATTAATTATTATTTACCAAAAAATTATTGTCTTGAAATATTATCTTATAGAAAAGCAAAGTTTTTTTTTTTATCAATTGCATTGTAATCAAATCTGTAACCATGCCGCGTTAAGTTTTGTCATTCATACACAGTCATTGCTTTACTCCGATGCATTTGCAGGTGTATTATAGCTTCAGAAAACTCCATGAAAAGGACTGTGACCTACTCTAACTGCAGCCTCTAAACAGGTCATATCTTTGAACTGAATGAAGATTTATGAAACTTCAGTGGATAACAGAATTCAGAAAATACTGGCTAGTAGTCAGGCTTCTCCAAGAAGTCCAGGTGCCACAGGTACATAGCGCTGGTACGCGCCCATCTCCTCCGGGGGCTCTCGCTGAGCACCGCAATGGGCGAGGCCCGCTTGGTGTCCCCTCGGGTAGCGCTCTTTGAGCACGTCCCTGAGGCCCTGCCAGGGCAGGCTCCCACTCAGGCAGCCCACGAACAGGTGGCCTAGCGCCTCCGGGTCGTCAGGGGCTCCGCTCCTTGCCCAGGTGTGTACTGATGTTCATGGAGCGTGCTGTGCCCTCCAGGCTTTTGTGCTCACCGTAGGGATTGCGCTGCTTGGTCCTGGGGTCCATGTACCCCTCGGCCAGGCCAGAGTCTTTGTTGCGGATGGCGCCCTGCGCTTGCTGCTCGGCCGCTCCACCAGGAAGTCCTGAGCTTCACCGCGCAGCCGACAAGGCTCTTGGTGTGCACACACTCCATGCATGTGATCAGCTGGCTAGTGATCATGAGCACAGTCTTGAGCGGGATGT
Source organism: Murina feae (assembly GCA_004026665.1). Classification (NCBI taxonomy): domain Eukaryota; kingdom Metazoa; phylum Chordata; class Mammalia; order Chiroptera; family Vespertilionidae; genus Murina; species Murina feae. The sequence continues at coordinate 42,848 of PVJC01009220.1, read as the reverse complement.
GGTCACCCAGACCGAATAGGTCCTTCAGGCCCGGCCGAGCAGCACCAGCACCATGGCGTTCTTCCCTCTGCGAGCCGAGCTACTAGTGGAAGCGTATTCCAGGCGCGGTTGTGACGCCCAATCTGATGGGCCCCAATCAGAGAGCTTAGTATTCATTTGTATAGAGATTCTTTCTGAGCCCAGCTCTCCGAAGTTGCCACAGACTATCTTCTTCCCAGTCAGGAAGTTGGGGCCCACTATCAGGACCCCGGAACTGGTCCCCGAGGGCCGATGCTGTGGCTGGTCCCGCCACCAGCCTTGGACAGTCTCCCGCCCTCCTCTGATGCCCCTTCCCCTCTTTTCCTGTCAAAGTCCATTAGTTTGTTGTACCCTGGCCTCTCCTCGGTGACTCTGCTGCTGGACAGACACCATGGCATCCGGCGGACTCCTGGCTGCTGAGATGTGGGTACTTGCAAGGGCCTGGCCATGGGACTCATCTCGGTGGCCTCCAAGTCGTATTCAGGGGAGGACATATTCTGCTGATAGGTCCCACCACCTCAGATCACATGGCTCCCAGCTCGCAGCCTCTGCCGTGGCCGTGGCCTAGTGGCCAAATGGCCGAGCTGGGTGGCCAGTGCTCCCTCAGCAGCCCGATGCGGGACCAGAGCCACCGCTCCCAGAGCCACTGCTCCCTCACTGCTGCCACATGTTGGGCACGACTGTCCCCGCTGCACCAGTTTGTGGCTCACAGTGTTGTCATGGACCTCACTTATGCACCAGTGTCCCCAGCAGCTGCCACCACCACTGGGCGTGCGTGGACCTAAAATATCCTTGACTTTTAAATCTTTTGTTTCCCAAATATAAGGAACACTAAAAATCAGACAATCTGTATTATAGGAACTAACAAATTAGTAACCTTCATTTCACAGTTCTCCCAGGAGACAAAGATTCAAAGGCCACGACAACCCAGAGATATTTTTATCCTTTGGGAAAGACATTAATGAAAGACTCTCCAACAGTGTTTAAGGGACCTTACCTTCTCTGGTACCTAACCATGAATGGACATCTGCCCCTGTCACTGACACTCGCCTTCATCTCAGATGAGAAGTTGTCAACTACAGAGGAGGTAGACAGCCATCCCAAGACGTCAACAAGGCCTGTATGCTCTTTTTTGATGCTGCTCAAACCTTGTTCTTATATCACCTGATTGCTATTGATTGAATGCATATAAAATGATTTTTATACTGTTATTATCCCCCTTATGGTTTCCTAGTGAAAACAATTTGCACCTCCCTAGACCTTCCTCTCTTATTAAGTACAAAAATCATTTAACTTGGATACCTGCTAATCTTTCCCACTTACCAGACAATGATATTCTGATTATCAGCTATGATAATGAAGTTAATGTTTTGTTGGCCACACAATGGTGGTCTTCTACTATCAATATAAGTTTTGGTACATTTTTTAAGGCTATCCTATATAATAAAAGGCTAATATGCAAGTAGACTGAATGGTGGAACAACTAAACAACTGGTCACTATGACGTGCATTGACCACCAGGGGGTGTGCATGGAACATGGTGGGCATTGGCCACAGCGGGATGGTGGAACAGGTGAGTGGGGGCACCAGACCATGCAGGGTGCCAGTTGCTGTCATTGGGGGCAAACCTCTGGTGGTTACTAAAAATTATTTGCTTCTGCATGCTGCGGTCCCAACTGACACTCGCACCTGCTGGTGGTGCTGGCCCTGCTTGCACCTGTTGCCAGCGCCTCACATTGGCCCTGATCGCCTGGCACCATCAGTGGGTATGAGTGGTGGTTGCTGGCGCCAATTGCCCCTCAGGGCTTCTCCATCTCCCTCTGCTCCTGAGGGACAATTGGGACTGGCAGCTGCCTCTTGCACCCACTGCTGGCAATGACCCACTCATACCTGCTGTTGGCATGGGTCCCAATCACTCTGTGCTGTCAGCAGGTACTAGTGGGGCTGGCACCATCAGTGTGTGGGAGCAGCAGTGGCAGGAGTGGGACTGCTAGCAGACAGGGGATCATGGCAGGAGGGGCCAGGCGGGGGCACAGAGGATGGGCCGAGATCTGCCTGTATGTCCACTGTGGCCCACAATTCTTTTCAAGGTGCATGAATTTGTGCACTGGGCCCCTAGTCTAATCTAATAAATAGTAATATGCTAATTGCATCACTTCACTACATCCCAAGCCATGCCTACCAGCCAATCAGAGTGACTATATGCAAATTAACCCAACCAAGATGGAAGCTGGCAGCCACAGAGCTACAGCAAACAGGAGGCTTCATTGATCCAGCAATGGAGAAAGCTACCTGCCTAGGCTGGCTGTGGCCTCAACTCAAGGCAACAAAGTTTCAATTATAGAAGATACCTGCTTCTCCAGATACCTGCTTCCAGCCAGCCTTGCTAGAAGCTTGGGTGGCTGGAGGCCTTGGCCAGCCTGCAAACAGCCATTAGCTCCTCACCCAGGATGGGCCCACCCTCATGGGGTGAGGGTCCCTGCAGGGGCACTTGGCCAGCCTGAAAATGGTCTTCAGCCCCTCACCCAGGCTGGCCAGGAACCCCAGTGGAACCCCCATCCTGATCTGGAACACCCTTCAGGGCAAACCAGCTGGCCCCCACCCATGCACCAAGCCTCTATCCTATATAATAAAAGGGTAATATGCAAATTGACCCTAATAGCAGAACCACTGGGAATGACTGGTCACTATGACACACACTGACCATCAGGGGGCAGACACTCAATGCAGGAGCTTCCCCTGGTGGTTAGTGCACTCCCACAGGGGGAACTCTGCTCAGCCACAAGCCAGGCTGATGGCTTCCAGTACAGCAGTGGTGTAGCCTCTCCTGCCTCCTCAGTAGTGCTAGGAATGTCTGACCGCAGTTTAGGCCTGCTCCCTGCTGGCAAGTGGACATCCTCCAAGGGCTCCCAGCTGCCAGAGGGATGTCTTAATGCCAACTTAGGCCTGATCACCTGGGGAACAGGCCTAAGCCAGCAGGTGGACATCCCCCGAGGGTTCCCAGACTGCGAGAGGGCACAGGCCAGGCTGAGGGACACCCTGAGTGCACAGATTTTTGTGCACCAGGCCTCTAGTCTATTATAAAGGACCTACCTTAGACAAACCCCTCCATGAACACCACCCTAATAATTCCCCTGGTAGAATTATATATGGATCTACTTTAGATGGGTATTTTAGATGAGTATTGTCTAAATATAGGAATGGATGAAATTAACCATTCAGATGAAAAATCAGAACATCTGGATAATAGTAGATACTTGTTCCTCTCAGATCCTTTCTTACGTAATTTTAGACAGTTTCTGTTCCTAATCAATGTTACTGGTTTAATATTATTGCTATTGTTCCTGGTATATAACTGTTATAGTAGATATAAAACTTAAGATAAGCAGCAAAAATACTTGGATCATGGTAACCAAAAATTAAAAATGATCCAAAATATTAAAAAAATTTTTTTAAAATTATTTTATTGATTTCAGAGAGGAAGGGAGAGGGAGAGAGAGATAGAAACATCAATGAAGAGAAAGACTCATTGATTGTCTACTTCTTGCATGCCCTACACTGGGGATTGAGCCTGCAACCCCAGCATGTGCCCTTGACCACAATTGAACCCAGGATTCTTGGTCTGTAGACTGACACTCTATCCACTGAGCCAAACTGGCTGGGGCTGATCCAAAATGTTTTTAACAAGAGCATATGTGATCTGACTGCCTCCCGTTCACCTGCCTTTTATTTTGAAGAATAATAATTCGACATTAAATACCATCTGAGGTTATGGTCTTGCCCCTCCCCCAGTGGTCCACCTGCTCAGCGAGACTTGCTGACACTGAGACATCCTGGGAATGAGTCTTCCTAGCTCCATGGGACTCCATTATCCAACCAAAAGGTTGGTCACCAATGCGTCCTGTGGATTGATTTATGATCAAAGTGGGATGGGTGGATGAAAGGGGCCACATGCTGACCCAACAAGCTCAGGGAAGGCCTGCATGGTGGTTTTGCAAACTCAGAGACACAAAGGATGGCCTGAAATTAAACTTTAACTAAAAGCAGTTTATGGTGGGTAGCCATGTCCTAGGCCGTATCTTCCCTGATAAATGTTAGGCTTTACCTTAACTGAGCTTATTGTCTTTTTGCATCTAAGATAACACACCTGTGAAATGTCAGGGTAACTTGTAACTTCCCCTTTTCCAGATTCTTCAGGGCACAACCAAATGTGCCTAGGCACCAAGACTGAGACCATAAATTCCTTCATTGTTACTGTGATCATGTTAATTGCTGACTGTTAACTATTCTGTAGCCACCTGAGTAAAAGAAGCATGTGTCTATCATTTCACTTTTTATCCAGTCCCAGAGGTTTATCCAATCCCCGCTTTGCTTTCTCTCCTCCCTAATCTGTCACCAGTGGAGTTCCTGTAACCCACTTATGTCTCCTCCTTTGATTGTATAAAACAAGGTGAAAGCTGCCCTTTTCTGGAGTATTATCCCCATCTGTTGAGATTCTGCTTCCTGGCAATTGTCGACAGTTTGGCTCAAATACTCAGAAAAATTCTTCACAAGTTTGAATGTTTTTTCATGTTAACACCCTCATGTGAGGATTAACAAAAAAACAACAAACAAAAAGCAGGATTGCTCTCCCCCTCACTCTGGGGGCCAGCAGTCCTCACCTCAGGGAGGCTCCTCGGGAAGCTGGGAGAATTCCCGCTCGTGCGCCTTGTCCAGTGTCTGGAAGCCACCTTCCTCCCGCAGCTGCTGCCCTTCCTCCGCCTTCGAAGCCAGCGGGCAGGTAGGTCTTCATTCTCTCTCTGCTTCAGATGTTCACACTGCCTCTCAGGAGTTTTGGAGATTCCACTGGGCCCACTTAGATGGGTCGAGAGGGCCTCTCCATCTCCAGACCGGGACCCTCATAACACTTGCAAAATCCCTTCTGACACAAAAGGTGACCAATTGACAAGTTCCAGGGATTAGGATGTGAACATCTTGGGGGGCCCTTATTCAGCCAACCACACCCAGGGAACTGCCCAGTCTTGGACACGCCAGTATGGTTGGTCATCTCTCAGGGTCCCACCCTTACCCTGACTAGCATCATGTTTCCACTTTCCATTATCCCACTGCAGCCACTGTTCTCCCAGGTCTGTCCTCATAAGTCTGTCCCTCTGGGTCTGGATGCAGGACACAGCCCTCCTACTTGCACCCAGATAGCCAGGTGCCTGGGTCCCAGTTAACGAGTGATGACTGGGTGACATCAGTGGTTTTCACCCAGAAGTGGCCAGAATGATTAGTCTCAACCCAGCAGTGTGACCTTGTGAAAATTAATTAATGTTTTTGGGGCCAAAATGGCCTTTATGGAATGAGAAAAATAATTTTCACCTTGGGCATTGTAGGATGCAGTGACAGGGACTGTGCGGCCCTTCCCAGGGGACATGACGCCTCCTACAGGGGCTGTGTTTCCATCACATCCCACTGTCATGGGAGGGTTCACACACCCCACATTTCAAAGATGGCTTCCTGGGCTCTCAGGGGCTTGTAAATTAGAATAGTGGGACCAGGACCTGGTTTGGAGCAGGAGGGGAAGGGGCTGGCTGCCCAGGAGATGAGCACGTGGCCACGCGAAGTAGGCTGAAGTGGGGCTGTGCCATGAGGGAGTCCATGGGGATAGGACTGGCACCGGGTCCTTTGTGTAATGATTGGAAGTGCTGACTTCATGGATGGTGGGAAGAGTGACAAGTCCCCAGCACACAAGAGCCACCAGGGACATGAGAGCCCAGATGGCATCAAGTCCCCATAACCTGTGTCTGAAGTTGTTTCAGAGGATCCTGGTGTAGGACAGGAAGGTGGGGTGAGCCAGCAGGCACCCTGGGGTTCCCAGGCCTGGCAGGAGGGCTGCATGCTGGCTCACAGCCCAGGCCTCTCAGGCTGTGGCCACACCCCCTCAGGGGTCCTTGTCCATATGCTGTAATGGTATGAGGTCAAAGGACACACCTGGGCTCCTAGCTAATATAATAAAAGACTAATATTGAAATTGACTGTTTCTACGGGATGCCTAAGCCATGCCCACCAGCCAATCAGAGTGGCTGTATGCAAATTAACCCAGCCAAGATGGAAGCCGGCAGTCACGGAGCTGGAGTAAATAGGCAGCTTCCGTTACACAGGGGGTAAACTGTCTCCCAGCCAACTGGGCTTCTCCCAGCTCTAGGCAACATACTTGCAACATTCTTTCAATTATAGAAGCCACAGAGCTGAAGCAAACAGCAGTCCTGGGCCCGACTACTAAGGCAACATTCTTTCAATTATAGAAGCCATGAGCTGAAGCAGACAGGAGGCTTCATTATCTGCCTAGGTCTCAGCTTAAAGAAGATTATAGAAGATAAATAAACCCCAGAAATCTGCTTCCAGCCAGCCTTGCTGGGACGTTGGGTCAATGGGAGCTGTGGGCAGCCTGAAAGCCTGAAAACAGCCCTCAGTCCTTCACCCAGACTGGCCATGTACCCCAGTAGGGACCCAAAACCTGAAGGGACTGTGGGCAGCCTGAAAACGCCCCTCAGCTCCTCACCCAGGCTGCCCCGGCACCCCAGTAGGGATCCAAAACCTGGAGGGGCTGTGGGCAGCCTGAAAATGGCCCTCAGCCCGTCACCAAGGCTGGCCACACCCCAATGGGGTGAGGGTTCACACTGGGGGGCTTGGTCAGCCTGCAAACAGCCATCAGCCCCTCACCCAGGCTGACCAGGCACGCAAGCAGATGGACATCCCCAAAGGGGTCCCAGACTGCGAGAGGGCACAGGCTGGGCTGAGGGACCTCCTGAGTGCACAAATTTTTGTGCACCAGGTCCCTAGTCTCATAATAAGAAAATTAAAAATTAGGTCATCACAAACACGTCTAGTTTGTGGCAGCTGAGACATGAAGTTTCCATTAATTTTGAAAGATGAAGCAAAATATTTTAAAGACATTTAGGCAGTGCACCAAAACCCTTCATCACAGAGGCCCAACCTCCACAGGCCACCTGGAGCTTCAGGTGACAGACCACGAAGCTAGAAAGTGAGGCTGCAGTCTCTTTAGCATCCACCAGAGGGCAGTGAGGTCGCTTTCCAGACAATTGTTATTGTTATGTTAATTGTTGGCTGTTAACTATCCTGTACTCCCCTTTGTAAAAGAAGTATGTGTCGGGGAGAACCAAGATGGTGGCATGAGGTATATACCTAAATGCGCAGCCTCCACAACTACATTATAAGAATGCAACTATACAGATAAACGGCCATCCTCCAGAGCCAAGGGAGGGGAAGGTTTACAACTAGAAGGCAAGAGAAGGAGTGCTTGGAAACTGAGTGGAAGCTCCTGGTGCCAAAACAGAGGTACTGACGCGCTGAACGGAGGCGGCAGCGTGGCGGCGAGGTGGCGTGACAGTGCAGGTAAAAGGTCCGTGGCTTGGAAGGAGATTATAAACTCTGGGGCCACACTGAATGTGACTCGGGCTGTAGGGCAACGGGGTGGAAGACCAGTGGCGTTCTAGCAGTGCTGTTCGCAGCGACACTGACATGGAGATACCGGGTCTCAGACGCGCGCAGACCCTAGGGCTTGGAGACGCCAAACCTGGGAGAAACTGCAGCATCAGTGGAGGGGCAGCCATCATGGGTTGCTCTACCCCACTGATTCTGAGACCCCGCCCCACCCCACCTACAACCCCGCCCAAGCTGTGCACCTGCCAGCCTTCAGCATAACCTAGGGGTCTGCAGCTGGGACAGAACTCCAGAAGATCCAAACCCCAAACAACAAGGAGAAAGGCCTGCAAGTCATTTCCTCCCAGTGATACCTCCCAGTGATAACTACAACAAGACTGTGCTCCCAGCCTTCAAAGGCGTATAACAAGAGTGTCCACCCCACATGATTGAGGAGGCTGAATCACTGGGCCCTATACACAGAAAGCCAAAATGCAGAGACTAAGAAGGTCACAAATGACAGAAATGGAGGAACGCAAACGACTGGATATAGAGTTCAAAACCACAGTTATAAGACTTTTCAAGAATATTCTAGAGACTGCGATAAATTTAGTGAGACCCTCGAGAATATGAAAAAGGACCAGCTAGAAATTAAGCATACACTGACTGAAATAAAGAATAATATACAGAGATCCAACAGCAGGCAAGAGGATCATAAGAATCAAGTCAAAGATATGAAATATGAAGAAGCAAAACCCACCCAACCAGAAAAGCCAAAAGAAAAAGGAATCCAGAAATATGAAGACAGTGTAAGGAGCCTCTGGGACAACTTCAAGTACCAACATCAGAATTATAGAGGTGCCAGAAGAAGAGAGAGAGCAAGATATAGAAAACATATTTGAAGAAATAATGACAGAAAACTTCCCCTACCTGGTGAAAGAAATAGACTTCCAAGTCCTGGAAGCGCAGAGAATTCCAAACAAAAGGAATCCAAAGAGGACCACACCAAGACACATCATAATTAAAATGCCAAGAGCAAAAGACAAGGAGAAAATCTTAAAAGCTGCAAGAAAAAAGCAGTTAATTACCTACAAGGGGGAACCCATACGACTGTCAGCTGATTTCTCAGAAACTTTGCAGGCCAGAAGAGAGTGGCAAGAAATATTCAAAGTGATGAACAGCAAGAACCTACAACCAAGATTACTTTACCCAGCAAAGCTATCATTCAGAACTGAAGGTCAGATAAAGAGCTTCACAGACAAAAAAAAGCTAAAGGAGTTCATCACCACACAACCAGTATTATATGAAATGCTGAAAGGTATCCTTTGAGAAGAAGATGAAGAAAAAGTAAAGATAAAAATTATGAACAACAAATACTTATCTATCAACAAGTGAATCTAAAAATCAAGTGAATAAAAAATCTGATGAACAGAATAAACTGGTAAATAGAATAGAATCAGAGGCATAGAAAGGGAGTGGACTGACAATTTTCGGGGGTAAAGGGAGTTGGGGGTGTGGAAAGAGAATGGACAATAATCGTATACCTATGGATGAGGACAGCGGGGTGGGGGAGGTAAGGACAGAGAGTGTGGGGGGGAACTGGGAGGAGGGGAGCTATGGGGGGAAAAAGAGAAAGAACTGTAATAATCTGGACAATAAAGATAAAAAAAAGAAGTGTAAAAACAAAAAAAGATGTGTCTACCATTTCACTTTTTAAACAATCCCAGAGGTTCCCATCCCCGCTTTGCTTTCTCCTGTCTCTCTAATCTATCACCAATGGATTTCATGTAACCCACTTACACCTCCTCCTTTGATTATAACATATAAAACAAGGTGAAAAATGGTCATTCTCAGGAGCATTATCTCAATTCATTGAGATTCTGCTTCCAGGCATTTGTCAACAGTTTGGCTCAAGTAAACTCACAAAAATTCTCTCTTTGTTTTAATCCTCACCCAACAATATTTTTCCATTGATTTTTAGAGAGTGTGAGAGGAAGAGAGGGAAAGACTGAGAATAATATCAATGTGAGAGAAATACATGAATTGGCTGCCTCCTGCACAAGCCCTGACCAGGGCCCCGGCCAGAGAGCAGCCTGCAACTGAAGTACATGCCCTCGACCAGAATCAAACCTGGGACCCTTCAGTCCATAGGCCAACACTCTATTCACTGAGCAAAACTGGCTAAGGCTGAACTCACAAAAATTCTTCACAGGTTTGAATGTTTTAATGCATTAATAGCTCCTAATGATATTAGAATGTTATCATTACTATTTTAACTAATAGCAATGTATGTGACCACTTTTATTTATAAGAGTTCTCCTTATTTCTTACTAGAGGCCTGGTGCATGAATTCCTCAGCCTGGCCTGCGGGATTGGGCCGAAACCAGCTCTCCAACCTCCCTTGAGGGGTCCTGGATTGCAAGAGGGTGCAGGCCAGGTCAAGGGACCCCACTGGTGCACGATCAGAGCTGGGGAGGGATGTGGGAGTTTGGCCAGCTGGGGAGGGATTTCAGGAGGACTCTAGGGCATGTCCAGCCTGTCACCCTCAGTCCCAATCGACTGGACCCCAGCAGCAAGCTAACCTACCAGTTGAAGCGTCTTATTTCTTATTGTGCTATGTACTGGGATATTCATGGATTAAATTAAAACAAAAATGAAAAACACAACACAGCCCCTGCCACCTCTGGGCTTGGCCTAGGGTGGCCTTGAGGTCCCTCTGTGACCTCAGGGGACATGGGAGTATGTGACTTCTGAGCACCCAAGATTCATCTCTGAAGAGACCAGGTCCTGGGCACTGTCAAATATCTCAGCACACCTTTGGTGCCTGGGTGACCTTGCTGAAGGGCAGGCAGGGCCTGGAGGGCCCTGGGCTCAGTCAGAGGCCAGGAATCTGACAGAACAAGGGAGACAGAGGAGGAAAGCAGCTTTTGTGACTTGGCAGTCTGGTCAGGTGTGAACTGCCATGTCCCCACCTCTGAGGGCTCCTTGACCATAGCCCAGTGACTCTAGGGAGAGAACAAAGGCTCTGAGGTCAGGCTGACATGGCACAAACCCCAGCTCATGTCCTTGAGAGCTATGTGACCTTGAGCTAGTTACGTCCTCTCTGAGGTTCAGGAAGGGACCTGGTATTTCTAATTAATTTGCTGTTGCATCCCTAGGGCCAGGCACATAGTAGGTGCTCAATTTGCAAATCAATGATGGTGTATCTAAACCTTGGCTTCTCCATCTGCAAAGTAACTCCAGAGGTGGTTTCCAGCGGTCACTATCAGGGTGTTGGAAAGATGGGGTCATGCATGTGAGAAGGGCATTACCAGGCCTGGCCACCAGGGGGCAGCAGAAAGGCTGCTCTCCCCTGAGTTGAGGGCAAAGAGGAGGCTTTTTTTTTCTCTCTCTCTACTTCTTTTGGCATTAGTTTCCATAAGAATGTTTTTTACGTTAACAGTTCTATAATGATATTAGAATATTGTTACTATTTTAACTAATAGTAATGTATGTGACCACCCTTATTTCTAAGATTTCTCCTTGTTTCTTAGTGCTATGGACGGGAATATTTATGGATATTCACGTTGCATGTGAAGGTGGCTTATTTGGGTATGTTCCCATTATCTTCAATTACATCCTTTCCCACTGTTATGAACTGGGGCCATGGGACAATGTGACTTTAGCTACATGTATTCCATGTGTGTATCCAGATCCACATCTGTTTCTGCATCTGTGTGCTCATCCATGCCTGTACAAGATAAGCAGGATTCAGGGAGCAGTTCTGTGCTCATGTTGCAGGTGAGGTACACAGACTGTGGAAGGAAACCTGATGGGACCCCAGGGAATCTGCAAAGCTGGAACGTGGATGGGACATGGGGCCAGGCAGGGTGCCCAGGGCGTGGCCCTGGCCTGTGTTTGCTGAGGCAGTGGAGGGAAGACAAGGTGCTGGGGCTAGGACATGGCAGGAGTGGCTCAGGAGAAGGAAAGGGGATGAGCGCCCCACCCCTGCGGGTGCCGGAGGCTGCTGTCCCCAGACTTCTTCACACGAGACCCTGCTGACCCTGCTGTGGAAGGAAGCACCCCAAACTCAATGGCTGACACCCACAATCATTTATTTATCTCCCTACCACTTCAGGCTGGGCTCCTGCGTTGCCCTCCTCGGCAGCTTCAGCTGTCCCAGCTTGTCTCTGGATGTTCTGAAGGCTGGCCTGGGCCTCCCGGGGCAGAGGTGAGAGACAGTGGAAGGTCACAGTGACTCCTGAGACCGGGGTTCAGCACTGGCACAATCCCTCCTGCCTCATTCTACCTGTCAGAACAAGATCCAGCCAGGCCAGAGTCAACAGTGCGCAGGTCTAACTGTGGACTCACCTCCCTCTTGCAGGGAGGGGCAGTAAAGTCACATTGCAGAGACGGGGGTGGGGGACGAAGACAGCAGTTTCGCAGCCACTGGGTAGCCTTGAATCTTGACTCCTCCAGCTTACCTTGTGTAAGCGATGGGCCTCCCAGAGCCTCCCAAGCACAATTCGAGAACAGCCGGCCTTCTCTCTCAGTCACTTCCTTTGCCCTTCCTGTCGCCTGTCCACCTCCCATTTCGAAGAGCCAGGCCTGTGTGAGAGCCTGGAGGCAGGGGCAGGCCATGCCAGGGGACCCTGCCCTGAGGGAGCCAGGACGTGCCTGGGCTTTGGTGATGGCATCTCAGCACTCTCAGAACAAAGCCCACCTCCTCCCCACGTCCGGAAGCCAGTCCCCACGTCTGTCTCCTCCCTTCTGTTCCTGAGCTCGCCCAGCTGCCTCTCCACCAGAGGCCCTCCTCCAGGTCCCCGCAGGATGCTCGCTCCTCATCAGAACTCACACCTGTGCCAACGCCCCCGGCAGCCCCCTCCGTCGGTGAGTTTGAATATCACGGGGACGTAAAGCCGGCTCTGTGACTAAGACATTGATCCTCCGGCCTATGGTAGAGCTGGCCTCGAAGGCTCCCGCAGGGCCGTGGGAGCATCTACTGATGCATCTGCGCGGTGATGCAAAACCGCATCCAAATCCGGGTGGAGGGCAAGTTGGTGCTCTGCTTCCAAGATGAGCCACAGTCCAAGCCGGATGGGGTCTCAGGAGGCTGCTGGCTCTGAGGGGACTGAGAAGCAAAGGAGAAACGCCCGTCGCCCTGGGCTCTGCACTGTTTCCCAGAACAGTGTCATCTCATAGCTAAAGGCGCCATAAGGGCCCGTCAAGGGTTGCTTTGGAAACCATCTCTGTCTTTTCTAGCTGGGGAGATCTCTCTGTGCCTCAGTTTCTGTATCTGTAAAGTGGGCTGGTGCTACCTCCTTGAGTGATGATTTGGAGAGATAATGCATAGAAACACCCAGCACAGCCATGGAAGAGCATTGTGAGGCAGCAATGAACAGACTTACCACCGCAGAGCACAGCAGCGAGGACCTGGGGCCAGAACGGCCTGAGTTCCAATCATGGGTCCTGTGTGACTACCCTCTCTGACCTTTATTTCCCAAACTGAGAAACAAGTTGTTGGGAGCATTTGGTGAGTCTCTGGACAGAGCCTGCTGTGATGAGCGGTGGGAGCGTGAGCTGTCTATGGGTGATGACTTCATGTTTAGCGGGTGCTGTGTGGTGTTGCAGAGCCTGAGTCACCATCATTTTCATTCACAAAATTCCTTCAAAAGACCCTGAGCGGGATCCATCCTGGGATAATCACTAAGGTGCTTCTTCATAGTGACCCGGGAAGAAGTGACAGGCCTGTAGTTCTCTGCTGGCCGTCACAGGCAGGGTGCAGGAGCAGAGCCATCGCAGGCTGCTGGGGTGCTCTTCAGGCAGGCCCCGGGGTGAGCCGGGAGCAGCGGGGCTAAGGTCGGGCTCGCCTGCTCCCTGCCCGCATCTCCACGCCCCATAGAGACAGAAAAGCGTTCAAGTGCCTGGCCTGCATGGCTCAGTGGCTGAGCGTCAACCTATGAACCAGGAGGTCATGGTTCAGTTCCTGGTCAGGGCACAGGCCCAGGTTGCAGGCTCGATTTCCAGTGAGCGGGGTGCAGGAGGCAGCCCATCAACGATTCTTATCATTGATGTTTCTCTCTCTCCCTCTCCCTCCCTCTCTGAAATCAATTAAAATATATATATTTTTAAAAAAGAGTCACAGCGAGGTGATATGTCTGCCTGAGGACACAGAGTTGGATTCTAAAGAAGCCACGCCACCCACGCTGCTGCCCCATTCGTGACTGTCCAGGAGACCGCTGAACGCCTCCGTGGCCCAGGGGCTGGGGGCTCGGAGCCAGAGGAGCTCGCTGCTCTCCCTCTCCACGTGGCCTAGAGACCCTCTGACTAATAAAGACAAGCACACCCACCCCAGGAAGCCCAGCTCGCGGACTTTTCCCAAACCAAACAGCACAGAGTCTCCTGCGTGGGGGGAGGGGGGTAGGTGCCACTCGGATGCAGTGGGGTCCTAGAACCCCAAAAGACCAGAACAAGTAAAAGCATAACATTGTCTGGTGAGTGGTGGGCCAGGAGGAACTGGACGGGCTTGGGGAAGGGGCCACCGAGGGGTGAATGTGGGGGGCACTTCTGGGCCATCACCCTGTAATCAGAAGTCCAGAAGGAACAGTCAATAGGTGTCAAAGGTGAAACAAATGAATGCAAAGGGCCCCCAAATATGACGGGGGAAACTGAGGCTGCCTTCATTCCCCGGGTGAATCTGCCCTGGCATGGCCACGGACTAACCTAGTACCCTATCTACTCTTTTGGGTGCAGACACTGGAACTCCAGAGAAAGTTCTAGAGGAAATACTGCTTTCTGACCAGAGGGGGTGCTGTTGCCTCACAAATGAGCCACTCAAGAGGCTGGTGGGAAAGACAAATCCCTCTGCAGTCCACAGACTCTGAGAAGTTTGCAACTGCAGACAGCTCTGCCTGAGGCCTGGGGCCTGGGGCCTGGGGCCGGACCCGTCCTTGGCCTTTCTGCTCCCTGCTGGTGCCCACATGCCCAGGGCAGGCCCCTCCACACCCTCCCAAGCCTGGGTGAAGGAGACAGAGTTATCAGATGGAGGGGACCCTGATCTCAGCTGTGTGTCGCAAAGGGCCACAGCCTGGGCCTTGAGAGTGGCCACGTGTCACAACGGCTGCAAGTGTGGAAACGCAGCCAAACCTGACGCTGTGCTAAATGTTTTGCAAACATCTCGCCTAATCCTCACAAAGACCCTGGGGGGAGATGTGCTTGTTCCCACGCAGAGGATCTCAGTCTGGCTCCTCACCAGCCCCAAGTCAGGGGCCTCCCAAAGGCAGAGCCGGCGTTTGGACCTGGGTCTCTGTGGCTCCAGAACCAAGGGCACGTCCTGTTCTGTTGAGGGGCAGGGGCGTTTAAGTATGACTTGCCCAACTGGAGACGTGGCACAGGCTGGGTCTGCAGTTTGGGTTCTGGTGGGCCCTGGGGTGGGCTGGGTGGGGGTCTGGCATGCAGAGGATGCTTGGAGGATTTCCCATGGAATAGTCAGCTCCGCCAGATGTTCTGTCTTCAAGCCACATTTTTTATGACCTAAGAGGGACCCTTTCCCCATCTGGGGGAGGAAAGAACACAAGTGAGAGAACTCGGCTCGGGCCACCTGGCTCCCCTGCGGCCACGGGCGGCCAAGGCCTGCGCCCCAGCTCTTGCTGAGCCAGCAAGAAGCGAGGCTCCCGTCCCTGAGTCAGGAGGGCAGGGAGCGGAGGAAATGTGTGTTTTCTCTTCGCATTCAGGCATGAAGAGAGAGAGGGAGATGGAAATCGGTCAGGGCGGCTGTGAGCCCGACTTCTCCCACGCCCAGGTTTATGGAAAAGCGGACGTCAGTGCAGCCATCGTGAAGATGGAGGTTTTTCCAACATGGACGGCTCCGCCAGCTAATCTGGTCCATTTCTTGGGGCCACTCTGAGGTTTTGTAAGTGAAACCAGTGAGGACCATTTTCGAAAGTGAACCGCTGTTACACAAAGTTTGCCAACTTGACTCCAACCAGGATCAATCGGGCCCACCAAACCCAGGGTGTCAGGTGACTCTCAGGATGGGCTTTGTCTGACATCGGCCAGTGCTACTCGCTCCACCCCAAACATGCTGGGTGTGAGGGAGCCGTGGCTCCCCTACTGGGCCACGAGGAGGTGGACAAGATGGCCACTTCACTGCAGCCTTCCCCTGCCTGGAGGGCCCGGCAGAGCCTCGCAGGTCAGTGGGATACACATGGGCTCACAGTTCTGGCCCTTTCCTAATTTTTGTCAGCTTTTCTCCATAACTCTTCGTAATGCAGCTGGAAAGCCAGCCAGCGCGGGGCGCTGTGTACGTGGCCTCTATCTCTGCTGTCTGACGGTGACACCAAGGTCCACCTCAGAAGGTGATGTGGGAAAGGAGCACTTTTAGGGCAGGGAACCACAGGAAGCAGCCACCTCCAGCTTGGCTTTCTCCCCTATCCCCCACTGGGCCCCTTTCAGTTCTTCCTGATCCAGGGAGGATGAAAAAAGTCAGAAAGAGAAGCTGGAGAGACCAGGAGGACTAGACTGCCTGATCCTGCATGGAGAACTCGAACTCAGCACTCAGTCCTCCTCCTGCCCATCAGCTAAGCACTCTTTGGAGCCTTCCCTATCTGTCTTCTCTTCCCAGCACTTATGGAGTCTGAATATTGTCTCACTCCTCCTCAGATAGTGAGCTCTGCAAGGGGGGGAAAGCCTCTACCTTAATAGCTCTGTACGAACAGCCAGTGTTGTGCCTGGAGTTCATGATGGATGGAAGGACAGATGGATGGATGGGTGAGTGGGTGATGGATGGGTGATGAATGAGTGATGGATGGATGGGTAGGTGAAGGATCGGGGATGGATGTCTGATGGCTGATGGATAGATAGGTTGAATGGGTAAGTGGATGATGGATGGATGGATGGGTAGGTGATGGATCGGGGATGGATGTCTGATGGCTGATGGATAGATAAGTTGAATGGGTAAGTGGATGATGGATGGATGGATGGGTAGGTGATGGATCGGGGATGGATGTCTGATGGCTGATGGATAGATAGGTGAATGGGTAAGTGGATGATGGATAGATGGATGGATGGATGGGTAGGTGATGAATCGGGGATGGATGTCTAATGGCTGATGGATAGGTGAATGGATAAGTGGATGATGGTTGAATGGATAGTGGATGGATGAATAGATGGACAATGGATGGATGAATGGGTGGATAGATGGATGATGGATGGATAGATGGATGAATTGATAGATGGATGAGGTATGGATAGACAATGGATGGATGGATAGATGGATGGACAATGGATGGATGGATGGATGGATGGATGGATGGATGGATGGATGGATGATGGATGGATGAATGAATGAATGAGGCAGACATCATGCTGGAACTTTGCACCTACACAGTCCATGGACTCTTGACATCACATGCAAGCAGTATTTACCCCTTTCATAAATGAGGAAACTGAGGCCTAAAGGTGGTTTGACTTGCCCTCTGAATAATCAAACTGGTAAACAGTGGAGATTTTCCCCCCTAAAGCCTCTGGCTCCCCAGCCAGCTGCCTTTTGAAAGTTTTTTGACGACGAGAGGATGAATCTCCACCCCGCTGGTGAGGAGCCCAGTGCTGGCTACTATGTGCATCACGTCTCGAGTGAGGTGAAGTAATAAATCCAGCCCTCCCTCCCCAGCTCATGTCCATTCCAACTCAGTGTCCTCAGGAGAGGAAGGAGATCCAAGCATCTCCGTGCCAAGAGTAATCATTATTTCCTCTGCAACTGGGAAAACGCTCCACTTCCAAGTGTTACTCCCTCAGCTGGCCTCGGAGATGGTGGTGCAGCCAAGCCCATCCTCAGGCACCTTGGATGGGCCCGCGTCGAGAGCGGGTGCATCAGCGCCATGGATGGTGGCTGACAGACCGTGGAGACCCAAGTAGCTATGTTGTGGTGGTTGCTTCAGATGTTGTGGGATTAAAAAAATATTTCAGATATTGTTGACACTTTACATCTTAGCTATTTCAGAGGACACATGACAAGTATGTGGTTGGATTTTGCTTGTTCAACAGGAAGAAGAAAGAAAGAGAGAGTGAGACACACATACAGAGAGAAAGGTGGGGGGGAGAGAGAGAGAGAGAGAGAGAGAGGAAGAGACAGAGAGGGAATGAAGGAGAGAACAACAATATCAGATATTAAGCTGAGCAGTGTTGCAGGCTGTTCTGAGGAGTGCAGGAAACCTGAATCAGACAAAGCTAACAGGCCCCCTGGAGAACGGGTGAAAGAAACTTTATTTCATGCTTGGTTTCCAGTATTTTGCTCACCAAACACTTGTGCTGACAACTGTGTCATCTTCAGCCAACTTTTTAATTTCACTTTGCCAGGTTACTCATTCTGGAAATGTGTGTTCTTTACACCCAGAGGAGTATTTTTCTGTTTTCCAAACTTCAAGAAAGCCGTTTGAGTAGAAAAAGAAGGATCTTTGAGCCAGGCCATCTATAGCTTCTTAAATTCAAGTAGAAAAGGAAGTTTAGAAACAGGAACCAGACTGACTGCAGATTCAGTTGAAGTTGGTGGCCACGTTGGGGTTGCTGAAGGTGCTCATCCCGTCTTTCCCCATATGATTCCCTATTGTTGGCGCCGCATATCAATGAGGCGCTCACGTCTCCCTCCATGTGCTCCTGCGAATTAATTCATTCAGTGCGAATGGAACAGCACGGTGTTCATGAGCAGCCACGCGGTCCAGGGTGGTGACGTGGTTCCCAAGGTCCATGACATGGGTCCCAAGAACCACCAAGGCTGGTCCTACAAGAGATGAACATCCTAGAAATCACATCAGGGCTTCTGCACTCTTCCCTTCAGTTCAGAAAGCCAAGTCCTGAGGCATGAAGGAAGGGGCCAAGGAAACCTCTCCAGCCCGCAGGCTCCTCCCACACAAATAAGCCCCCTCCTGGCCTGCGCCTCTGCTTCTCCCTTGGACTTCCTAGGGCATGCTGGTGGTGGGAGACACCCACTCTGAAGCTCCCCGCGCACTCTTATTGAGGATGAGGGGTACCTGCTGGCATATACCGAGGTCAGGAGACGAGTTGTTCCATCTGGGTCCAAGGTAGCCCATCCAGGCTCAAGGCTGCTCTGGCCACAGACTGTTCTCTCCCTGTCTGGTCCAACCTTCACTTCACCGGGGTGAGCACTGCACGGCGGAGGCAAGCTGGCATCCTGCTGGGGGCAGAGCCTCTTTGACTGCTCCCCTCCTCAGTGGGAGACCCAAAGTCCTTAACTGGCTCTTTCAGGCTCCTCCCAAGTTCGCCCCCAACTCACCTTCCTTGCCACGCCCTGCTCACAGGAGTCAGCCCCTCCCCAGTGCTCTGTCCTCAATGGACCGACCCTTCTTCATCTGCTCAAAATTCAGCCTCTAGCTCTGAGTCTGTCCTTTCCCCCACATCCTGCACCCCTCCTCTGGGCTCCCAGTTTGCCCCATTCCTCTCTGACCTATGCAGTGCCCTGTGTTATCGTCACCTCCCCCCAAGTAGCAAGCTCCTTGAAGATGAAGGCTATCTCTCCCACAAGCACACCTCAACCACTGCCTCCCTGCACACACAGTAGGGGAGCAACAAGTGTTGACTTCTCAGTGAATGAGACTACTTCTGCCTGCTTCTTTATTGTGAGAGCTGGGTAGACAGACCCAGCAACAACATCCTGTGTCTGAGAGTAACTTTTCATTTGCTTCCATTTTTTTCTGTGAATCACATGCTATTTCACATTACACCATGGACACACTTTTTGATGGCCTTGGTGTCCCTCAGATTCTAGTTCAGGGACACCCAGGGAGCTCTATGAAGGGCCTTTGATGTGGGGACATAAGCAGAGTCCCTTTTGGAATGGAAAGGACCATCTGTTCTTCCCTTTGCTTTTCAACAAAAGAGTAACAGTGACGAGGAGAACCACTCCACATTAATGCACTCAGTACACGCCCACGAGGCTGATATCACTGTGCTGTTTTAGAAAGAGGCACAGAGAGATCGAGTACCTTGTTGAAGGTCACATAGCTGGTACAAGGAAGAGCTGGGACACTGCAATCTGCTTTACAGCAGACCCTGTGCTTTCCACCTCCCACAGCCTTTGAATTCCTCAACGACCCCGGGAGCAGGTAGATCATCCCATTTTATAGCTAAGGAAGTGGAAGTTTAGAGAGGGGCATGACCTTGGCCAAGGTCACACAGCTGGTTGGGGGCAGAGTTGAGTCTGTGTGCTTCTTTTTTGCTATCTGGACACGTCACCAAGCATGCTCCGTGCCCAGAGTCTCATCACAGTCAGGCCACATGCAGGTATGATGGTGTGTGTGTGAGCCAAACCCACCTTTCCAGGGTGACACCCTGTCCGTCTGATGCTTCAGCAACTTCGTCTGGAAAATGGTGATGGCCTTGGACTATTTTAAGACATTTTTAAAAGCCTCTGGTACAAGATTCAACACGTATTAGACTCCCATTCAATAAGATGTAGTTGCCCAACTGGCTTAAAGTAGTGAAAGGAAAAGACAGTCAGTCACAAAAAGAATACCCTCGAGCGTTGATGAGAACGCCTGTTTGGGGGGCAGGGAAATGGCCCTGGGTTTTGCTTTGTGGCCCCTGACAGGCAGACTCTTTTTGTATAGTTGTTGTTAGTCCTCACCCGAGGATATTCTTCCACTGATTTTTAGGGAGAGGGGAGGGAAGGAGGAAGAGACACATAGAGAGAAACATCGATGTGAGAGAGACACATCGATGGGTTACCTCCCGCACGCACGCTGACATGGGGCCACGGGTACCTGCCCTTGACCAGAATTGAACCTGAGACCCTTGGGTTTGCTGAGCCAAACCTGCCAGGGCTGCAGGCGGACTCTTAACCAGCTGTTTAAAACACAAGGCTGCTGCACTGTTCACCTCCTCAGTGCATCTCTGAGAGCTTTTCCTTGAGTCTATTATTTTTATTACACGTGTTACTGTTTTTATTGCCACATGCCCTACAAGGAATAGTGCGCTGTGGGACCCATGCATTCACCCGTGCTGACTTCATTTCCTTCAGAGTCACAGTTCGGGGTGCAGACGGTGAGTCTTGGGGAGCGTAGTGGCTGGAGCAGAACGAGATTTTTACGAAGAGCAGGCAAAATGAGCCATCTCAGTTGGAGTGCAATTTGGGGTTTTCAAGTCTGTGTTAGTACACAGTCCTGAGTCTAGTGTCTCCATGGAAGTGCAGAGGAGAAGGCGGAGCACAGGCGCCAGCATGATTGCAGTCTGTCCTCCTGAGGGGCAGACTCTGATGACCTTTCGGGCAGAACGTGAGCTGGGCTGGGTGCATGGGCCAGGGTCTTCCCGGAGGTCAGACACATATCCATGGGCGTCAGGGCTTCCCAGGCCTGTCCCAGCTTGACTATCTCATGCTAAGACCAGAGGATGAGTTCGTAAGCCCCACATTCCACTCTTTATCTCATCTTTCTTGGAAGTTAAGAGGAAAGACTTTGGGTAGAGCTCTCTGCAATGTGCTTGCCTCTGTGATCTTTGTTGATGACATTCGCCTTCCATGACTCAGAAGTCTGTCATTTCCAGCATTTGGCGGAGACGCAAAAAGCTAATAAATCAATATTGCCATGGAGACTATCATTTCTGGGCCAGGCTTAATTATGAATTATTAAGAATGGCACAGTTGAATTAGAAGAATTAGGAGGGCTCCTCTGTCTAATTCGGGCTCCGGTGGTGCGTGTTAAGTAGCAACTAGGTTCATTAACAAAAGTTGGACTCATTAGGTTATATAATTTGCAAGTTTCTATTCTTAATTTCTTCTAGCCAATTCCAATTATTTTCTTGAAATAGCATAATTAGTGGCAGGGGAAAAAGCACATAACATGACATGAAAATAACACACTTTTCTTTCCACTAGGTTGCAACTATCTTTTGAAAGTATTTTTGGTTCCTACAGAACAGGACTGCTATGCACACACCGTGTTAGCGTCGTCTCCTACGTTCGTTCATGACCCACCCACTCCGCTCGGGATGTGGTAGAGCGGGAGGTATTGTGGATAAGCAATTCCGCGCTGGCTCCCAGAGGAATCAGGGATCTGCGGTTACCCTTTGATACCTGACTAAAATGTCCACACACTGTCCTGGTGTCTGTTGTCCACCCTCTTCTCCTTCCTTGAGAAAGTATTTGAGGCACCCAGAGAGTCTTGCAGGCCCGACCCTGGCAGATGTCCTCATTCAGCATGTGGCCCTGAACATTTTAAGGAGGGGGTGCCCATCTGTGTGAGGAGAAAGAAAGCAGAACCTTCTGGAAGTGACTTTAAACTTGAGTTCCTAAGAGGCGATTTTAGAACTTGTTTGTCTCTTCGAGGCCTCTGTGGCTTTCTGTACTTCTTATTATCTTGCATGAGTAAGCATTTAGCTCAGGTGGGACACTGCGGATTATGAAGCAGAGAGGAAAGTTGATAATTAGGCTGTTGATTTCAGCTATATACACAACGGAACTGGAATGTTCTAGCCAAGAAATGAATAAAGGAGAAAAAGTGAAGGAAGAAAGAAGGAGGGAGAGACCGAGAGAGGCGAAGAAGAAACCACTGTATGATCCAGCCATTGCTTTGTATCTTGTCTCTGTCAGACTGTCTTTCTCCTTTTGATGCGCTGGCGCTCCAGACTGGCTCCCTAGTCTCCATAGCTGAGCCCATTCCGGACCCTGTGGGCTCTAAATCATGGTGGCCAAGGGCATCTTGAGGCCTGGGTTGTATCTAGAACTTGTTCATGCAGCTTTGACTTTGCACTTGAGAATGGCTTTGCTACAAGCTGTCATCCCTGGGACAGAGATGCTCTGCTGAATGTGCCTCTGGAGTTCCGAGCTGGCTACCACCACGGGTCCCCAGATGCACGCAGGCGTTTATCCGCAGGAGGTGTGTGGGGAGGGCGGTGGTCTGCTTCAAAGACATCACAGAGGCACCAAGGGATCTTTCCCCCAAACTCAGAGAGAGGTGTGGCTGCCCTTTCCTGGAAGGGCACCAGCTTCATGTTGAGCCTTTATTAGTTTCAGAACCCTCTAGAACTCCTAACTCCAAGGGGAGAGAAAAGCTGTGGTTGGGAAAGTGGTAAATTAAGAAATCGACCTCCCCAGTGTCATCTTCCCACACTTGGACATCCTAATGGCACCTCCTCGCTGTCCAAGCGCCCTGTGACTCTGGGACCTGCAGGACCTGGGCTTAGTCACTGATGTCCAGCCTCCCACGCCCGGCCAGGCCAGAAGGCTGGTCAGCAACTGTATTCTCCAAATGTGAGCAGCCGTGAAAATGTTTCGCTTGCAGTAAGAGATGAATGCTCGTTGTGCCACATTCCGACAATGTCTAAGCTGAAGGATCATGTGGTGGAGTTCAATCGAGTGGCCCATTAGGTGGCGTCTGGAAGTGTCTTTAATGGCCTTCTGCTTGCAAAAGAATTACCTGGGTCAGCAGGAAGTAGAGCGAGCAGGAAGCCTTCCGCTTCCCCAGCGTTTCTGGGGACACTTGAGGTACACTTGATACGCAAACATGATGCATTGAAGGTGTACACGTGATATGTTCATACCACATCCGGTATGAAATGATTTCACAACCAAGTAACTAGCCAACCCATCACCTTGGCCACTCATTCCCCTTCCCCACTTGCTGTGTGATGAGAACACTTCAGATGTTCCCTCTTAGGAAGTTTCGAGGGGTACAAGAAACCATGGTTAACCGCAGAACCCATGCTGTCGCTCTGTCACAGGGCGAGCGCCCACCCCCGGAGGCTGTCTTCCCCACTGTGCGTGAGAAAGTCAGCTCCCACGCTGCCCCGGAGCTCCAGAGCCTATGGATCTGCCAGGCACCCCAGGTGATCCAGCATGTGAGCGAGCATGGCTTCCTGCCTCCTCCCACCAGTTCTGCACGCAGCTACTTCCTTTGCCAAAGAGTGCAGTAAATCACGGACACTTCATCCTAATTAAATCCAGGCAAACATATGTGAGCTGAGAAGCGAGGTGGAAACGGGTCCAAAGATGGAAGAAACATAACCCAAGGAAGAGAGGAGCAAGGCTACTTTATCTCCTGAGACTTACGGACTCCAGCACATGGGAGAGGCCGCGCTGGCTGGGATCTTTAAGTCCTCTCTCTAGAAACTGCCTGGCCTCACTCCCATCTCATCAGCGGATGGCTGGCTCCTGAGAGCTCTGAGTTCTGCAGGCACAGCTGACCTTGCAGTGTCTGCCTCCGGGAGAGGCCGAGAAAGCTGTCACAGAACCTGCGCCATCTCGGCCACCCAGCTCCCGGGTGGGGTAGTGTTTCCACCAAGAAAGCGGACGTGGCCCACAAATAACCCCAAAACTTTTCCATGTGGAAGACAGGACAAGGCCAATTCCCAGGCAGGGCCTGCCACCCCAGCTCTGCAGAGGGCTCTGTGCCAAGGTTAACCAGAGGTGCTGAAACGTCAACAGCCACAGATGAGAAAGTTCCAGAAAATACACTGCCCTTTGCGAGGAAGACTCAGGCTTTGGCTTTGAGCCCCATAGGGACCACAGGCGGTAACAGGACTGCCATTGCCAGTGGTCACAGCCCTCATGACACATCCATGTTGCACACGGAATCATTCTCTAGTCCCGAAAGACTGATACTGTTAATCCCATCGACAGGGGAGGAAACTGAGGCGCAGAGGTTGGGTCAGCTCCGCAACGTGCCACAGCTGACGTTGGCAGAACAGGGACTTTGAATTCAGTGTCTCTGTACTCCCAGCTCAGGGCCCAGGCCGGCCCTGCTCGCCCGGCCTCACCCAGCCTTCCACAGGAAGGAGGTGAGCTCTGAGCCCCCTTCTCCTCAACACCATCCTGTCTGACTCGGCTGCCGCCAAGACACTGCCGATGTCTGAGGCCTCACAGACGGAACATGGAAGCCAGAGGCTCCTCTCAGATGTGGACACACAGACCCACGTCCACTTGGAGCATGAAAGAGCAGATCTTTCAAAACATCTCCTTGTTCCCTAGTTGGCAAGAAAAGAATTCTCTCTACTCTGCCCCAGGGCCTAGCCTGGAGGAGGACTCCTCAGAAGAATGGAGATATGCATCACCCCTTGGACACTCGGTGTTGGGCGGGGTCTGCATCAGGCCAGGTCATGCCTCGTGGGGTCTGTTTTAGGGACCTGTCTGTACTAAGGCTTTGTAAAGCAGGGCGCTGAACGGGCACGGAGCATCCGCCTCCTCCGGGGCCCAGGCTCTGCCGCAGGAGGAAAGCGTTTCTCTGAACCGGCCCCTTTGGGATGGCTGCTTCGGAACCTCGAGGGCATGCTTGGTCACCGAGGGGGTTTCCAGGGCGTTCATCTCAGCCTGGCTAACGGAGGCAGGACCGACAGCCTCGCTTCTCCCGGAGGCACAGCGACCATTTGAGGGACCATGGTGATTGCTTAGGCTCAGGAGACACCTGGACTTGAAACAGTCCCACAGGTGCACAGGAGACACCCTGCTCCGGTTCCCATGAGGGTGGGGCCATAGGAACAATTGCCAAGACTGCCCACCCAGACCATCACCCACCTGGCACCCATTCCTGGCTGTGAATGCACACCTGTGCCCACTTGGGAAGAGTCCCCCTGGCCACTGGGAGCCGCCCGCCAGGAGGTGCCCCAAAGGGGCACTACTGATTGAACAGGACCAGAGTCAATGACTGTCCACTGTGGGTCTGGGGTTGGGGTGGAGAGCAACCGGATGAGCGACTCCTCTTCAGAATTCCCTGTGGGGTCAGCTTGGGATGTCCACCTGCACTTGCCTCTTTGCCTTGCTCCATCCCCAGCCAGTCCCCGACTCCCCGACTCCCCGACTGGTGCCCCCCAAAGCATGTCCTCATTGCAAAATTCCCACCTCAGGCTGTTTCTGGGGGACTAGTCAGCCAGTCATTTAACCCCGAGTTTGCTTAGAGGACTGGGTGTGTGGTAGGGACCACGTCTGTCTCATCCATGATTGACACTGCCCTCACCTCGCAAACACTGGCTGGGCTTGCGGGGCTGCGCGGTCAACCACTTTCTCACTTGCACACGGGCTGGGCGGGAGAGGCACAGTGGTCAAAGGTCCTGCTCCAGTCACACAGCAAGTGAGTGGCTGAGCCGGGACGAGAAGCGAGAAGGGGAGGGCTGGGGTTCTTCATCTGCAGCTTCCTGCCGGCACAGGCCTGCCCGGGCCTCTGGGCTTCTGTTTCTAAGGCCAAAGCCACTGGAGCAAGAGAGGAACTTCCGTTAGGACTGCGCCCCATCTTCACTCCTCGCTCCTCGGACAGGCGCTCCTCACGTGGGAGACGGCACGGTCTCGGTGTGGAAACGCACCCGCCCTTCTCCACACAGAGCCTCATCTGTCAAGCAGTTAATGGTCTGTAAGCAGACATTTCAATCCCCTGGTTCATGGAAATTGCTTGAGAGCTCATTTTGGGAGCCCACAATTCTTCTTTCCCACGTGAATAATCACTACCCAGTTTACCCTGTGTTGTAAACAGGAGGACTTTCCGCATATTCCACCACTAGCCCCTGTGGCCACTGAGCCCGAGATGTGGCCGTGTCACTGAGGAAAAGAACTTGCGCTAACTTAGATCTTAGTGGTCGCCTGTGGCTGGTGGCTGCTCTGAGGGGCACCTTTTTAGAGCAGGCACTGTGGTCTCATCCTACGTCTGACCCCACACCAGACGTGTGATCTTTCCACTCTGGTGACTCAGTTTCCCCATCCACAACTTGAGGAGGGCATGGCCCTGCCTCGTGAGGCTTCAAGAAGATGCTCCTGTGAGTGCTCAGCACGGGCACCAGCGTCTCCGTCAGCCCAGTGGCGTGTGGCTGGGTCACAGTTGCCCTGCTCAACACCTGGGACAGCAGTTCCCAGGGCGCAGAGGGCAAGGGGTGCTCACATCATTGCAGTGACCACTTAACACGCTGCACGCTCCCCCTGGGATTGGCGGCGGTGGGGGAATGGGCCTATTTTCTGCATTTAATGAAGGTGACGTGAGGCCACGACGAGAAAGACTTCGGCAAGAGAAGGAGAGGCCACCAGAGCTGGCCCCAGGCACCTTCCCATCCTGTGGGGGCCACCCCTCCAGGTGGGACTCACCAGCACAGAAGGTCTCCCCGCCGACCCGTGTCTGGGACAAACTCTGGCCACCCTCGTGCCCTCCTGTGGCCTCAGGCATTCCTTGGGACTGACCTTTGTATCATGACAAAGCTCACAGCGCAGACCACAGTCCTGATAGAATTATCAAGGTCAGATAAAGGAAAAGCCTGCAAAGCTACATTGCATCACATTAGAAGAAGCCTGCCCTCTCCCACCCTGTTGATCCAAATGCTCTGCATTCTTGAGTCTTAAGAAGTCACAGTTCTTCACGTAGGACGCCGCGCCCCACCCCGCCAGGCCCGACACTGTCCAGATGGCATCTCGGGTCTGCATCACACTCCACACCAGGAGTTCAAAGCAGACACGTCTGCATGTGGTCTTCGAGATGACATTTTTGTGGGTTACAAAATCTGGATTCAATAGATTAGATAAACTGTGGCTCCAGAAACTTATTTCCGCGTGACAGCTGGAAACGTTCATTCTAAGGGGCGAGCTGTGGACCATTCGAGCCTCGCCCAGGCCTGAGCTCACTGCCCCGTATTTACCTGCCGATTGAAGCACAGTTTGACGTGGGAAAGATATGTGGCCAACTTCTCTGTGCGTGTGCCTTTGAAAAGCTTTTTGCTATCATGTACCTATTCAGTCAGAGGCTAGAGCAGAGAGGGGTGGGTTTCTTCTCCTTTTCTTTGGTGCATCCCTGCCGTCCTGCCCTGCACCCCAGGCATCCCGAACGTGGCCAGTGTGAGGTAGATGACCAGGAACGCCAGCTTGTCTTGGGCCTGTTTTTTAAACTTCCCTGAGAAGTTCGCAGGACGGTTCTGCCAGCGCTGGGGACGCCACAGAGGAGCCCAAGGAAGCTGACCCTGGAGGCGACACGCGTGGCCAGGTCACAGGGCGCATTCACAGCTACCTTCTCAGACTCTGGGACTAAGAGCAAAAGACATCACGCCTGCACCCAGAAGGCCACGAGGAGCCCTCCGGAGAAGGGAGACAGGGCTTGCCCTGGCTGCCCCTGCAGACCCTGGGGAAGGTGTCTGCTAGCTATGCACCTGCAGGGGAGAGAGCGGCCAGCAGAGGGAGCCTTCTTGGAAGACAGGAGCTTCCCAAGTGGGTGCACTGGGCTTTCAGAGGGCAGAGTGGAAAATCTGGGGGCATTTCTCTGTAACCTCTCCTGTGAGGGGAAGCAAGAACCCTTCTCCCGTTCCGTGCCCTTGCTCAGGGCTTGTGCTTAGAAAGGTTGTGATTCATTGCCCGAATTCCTGCACGGGTGGGTCCCCGTGGAAGGTGAGGGAGGAAGAATCCCGAGGCTTTCACAGACTGTTACTAAAGTTGCAGGAAAGACATTCCATGGGCAGAGGGGTCATAAAAGGCAAAGGAAATCACTCCTCGGTGCCCCCTTAACTAGAGGGGTCCCCGGGACTAAGGGGTGTCACCACAGACACAGGAGACACACATGCGTGGCCATGCAGATGATTTCCACACCTGTGTGTGCATTTTTAAGAAATGATCACTCAAGGATATTTGTCCATTGATTTTTTTTTTTTTTTTTAGAGAGAGAGAATGGAGAGGAGTGAGGACAGAGTAGGGGATGGGGAGAGAAACATCTATGTGAGAGAGACACATCCATTAGTTGCCTTCTGTAGCACCCCAATCAGGGCCGGGGATCAAGCCAGCAACCCACGTATATACCCTTGACCAAGGATTGAACCCATGACCCTTAGGTCAGAGGCCCAACGCTCTAACCACTGAGCAACCGGCCAGGACCTGTGCATGCATTCTTACGGATAAACCACACACATACACACAGCCCCCACCACACACACAATATTTGGTGATACTTTGTTTAAAAATAAAAATTCATAGGAGGGTCATGCTACTTTTAGGTCTACGAAATTCACCACTCACCCCAGTCTAACAGCGGTGTCACAGGGAGGCAAGGAGAAAGGGAGAGAGGAGAAAAGACACCAGATTATTTCAAAAGTCAATCTGTTTACTTGTTGTGAGTGAGCAGCTTTGGAGAACACTCTTAAGTAAATCCTCCAATACCCAGAGGGTCGTATTGCCCCACGCCCACCTCCACGTGCTGCAGGCTGGCCTTGGACACCAGCTCTGGGCACACTTGGGACACAGGGGCACCGACACCTGGCCTTGGAGTTGGCCTTCAGCAACCACGGGCAGAAGGATGGAGGGCAGATGTCAGGAGAGAAGGCCTGTCCTCTTTGTCTCACAGTCATTTGGGGATGGGCCCCATCCCGACCCCGTTGACTTCCTCCTTTCCCAGCCTCTCCCTGTGTTTCCTGGGATCACCTTCCACATCGCTCCCTGCAGTCAATTCCGGGACTTCAAGCTCAGCGTCGGGTGGAACAGGACGTGAGACCTAGCATGAGATGGCATGCCTACCACAGCTTGCCTGCACCCTCTAGCCCTGCTGTGCTGGGCCCATCCACTTCCCTCTGTGACGGAGACCCCATGGCCTGGTGGGGACGCACACAGCGCACGATGCACAGTGTGACCTGGTCCCTAAGGTCCCCGGTCAGTGTTCTGCCTCGACCCGAGCCCCAGGCTTTCACGAAGGGCAGACTTCTCTGGTGGAGGTGATGTGCTCCCCATGGAGTGTCTGACTGGCTGGCTCCAACTTCACACGTGCCTTTCCCACCACGGACACCTCCAACTCCTGCGTCCGGGGTCATGTGGTCCATGCAGCTGCCACCTGAACAGGGACCTGACCCAGAGCCCACTCCTGCTTGGAGCCCCACCGGCAGCTGCCAGCTGTGATGTCACTCAAAACAGCCCACAGTAGCGCCAGGTGTGGGACCCGCTGTCCCTGGAGCCTAAAGACCTGCATGCCTTCCTTTGTGGTCAGATTGGCCAGAGCAACCTCTGTCTTCAGCTTTGGAGAATGTCCTGGGTCCTCTGGCCACAGGAGCCTGAGTGCCAGCACAGGCCGCTGGCTCTTCCCCATGAGCGCCTGGACCCCTGCAGCCGGGGCGCTCACACGTCTTCACCATGATGTCCTGTGGCCCAGATCTCTGTGTGACAGAGGGTGGGAGAGGTAACTGGCCTGGGCCTGGGACAAAATGACAGGAGTGTATTGTCATCCACACGGGTCCACGAAGCCACTCTTGGGCTCCTATACTGACTGGGATGCAGGAGAGAGCCTTCGCCCCCCTCGCGGCTGCACGCCTCATCTGGGGCTGGATTCATCTGCGAGGCAAAGGCACCAGCTGGCAGGAGCTGATCAGGGGCTCTGCAGTCGGGAGCTTGCAATGGTCTGTGGCCTCCCTCCCATTCGCTTCCTCGAGGACCAGGTGGGTGCATCACAGAGACAGAAGAGGACATCCCTTCTGACCCCGCAGCTCTCTCACAGGTCACCGCATGCTCAGAGGTGACCTTTGGCTGCAGGCCCAGGAGGACATCTCTGTTTCCTCTTGACCTCTCCCCTGAGATAGCTGTGACCTCACAGAAGACAGACCTGAGGCGGGCGCTCAGCTGCCAGCATGCCAATCCCACATGCACATCCTGGCATGGGAGGAATGACCCTCGTGGGTCCCTTGGGCTCAGTGGACCCACCATGGCCAGAGGGCAGCCAGGACTGCAGCTATGATCTGGGTCTGGCATCCTTCCTTGCTCAGAAGGAACTGTGAGGAGGCTTCTGTGGTTTTTGAATATCACCCAAATGCCAATAACACAGAATAATTGAGGTGTTGCCCGCTGCCCACTGCCCGCTGCCACCTCCAGCCTACTGCCCAGGTCGGGAGCTCTCTGTGGGCCTCCGCCGAGGCTGGGGATGAAACAGCTCGGTGTTCTCAGCACCTTGCAGGCCAGCACCCTCTCTGCTGCCCGCCTCCTGACCCTGGGCAGTGCTATGCTGTTGGGCTAAAATTCATCCCACAAGTTTGGAACGGGTGGTGACCCTGCTGGGCTTGGAAAATTGGAGGCGATGCTATTTTCCAGCCCGGGAAGGAACAGGACAGGCTAGCCAGCCAGGACCCGGACAGAGGCCCGGCCCCAGTGTCCACGGCCAGTGGGTGGGAACCGAGAGCATGTGGCTGGGAACAGGGTCACTAGGGCATTTCGGGAGATGTGAGTGGCAAAGGGTACAGAATTCTCTCTCAGAGAAACAACACCCAGGCAGCCACATATGCCTGTTCAGGGCTGTTAAACCGACATTTCTCTCCCAGCGTGAAAGACAAATGAAATCGTTTTTGTGATTATCTCTGAAGGCAAAGGAGAAATGAGAGAAGCTAGGCAACTGAAGGCCCTTCCAATTGGCTTGCAGCTAAGGAAGGCTGACCACCTGCCGCGACTCTCCTCACAGGCTCCTAACCTTCAGGTCGGCTGCTCGAATCTGGGCGCCCCCCGCAGCTCCTGTCTCCGGAGGACGCTCGCAGAGTCAGCTCACACCCTGCTCAGGGCTGACGAAGCCTGGTGTTTGGCCAAACCTCCAGAGCTGGCAGGTCTGTTTCCTCAGCCAGGCCCTCACTCGGTGGCAGTGGGAGTGAGCCCCAGGGCAGCAGCATCTTCTCCCCCCACCCCACCCCCCAACTCAGCCAGCACCAACCCATGCAAAGAATTTTCCGAGAGCTACCCTCCTCCCTCCTCGGTGGAAGCTGAGACCACTTTCTTTTTCCAGGCAAGCTTCTCAGGAAACCTCACATTCGCCGTTATTAAAGGAAATGGAAATACACAAGCCTTCATGTCTGTGGAACTGACTCACAGTCTGGTTAGATGAAATTGCCTGGGCGCCTATCCACGGCCTGGCCGTGGCCCCAGCCAACACAAGCCATCCTACCTGGGCCAGGGCCCTTCCTCACCCACAAGAAAGAGACAAGCGCAGGGCCACTGGCCTCCGCCTTGTCCCTCCCTCCCACCCCGACCCAGCCACCACTCGCATGCCCCCCCTCGCTCATGTGTCATTAGATGTCAGAGTACATTACTGCTAAAACCGATCACCGAGCTCAGATCACTGACCCCTGGTCTGTTCGAGGAAGATGTCATTGCGAATGAGGAATAATCTGAGAGGGGGAAGGCGTTTCCTGTCTGGCTGCCCTGGGACGAGGTCCTGCCCAGCCTGGAGGCCATTGGTGTGTGTCTTGTACCTATCCGATTGCACTAGCTCGCCTGGCCTGAGCCTCGCCTCCTGCCTGTGGGCGAGAATAAGGCCCCGGAGATGCATTTATTATTTCTGTAGACACCAAGGGACCACCTGGAGCCAAGGCACTGCTGTAGGATCAAAAGGCGTCACACGAGCTCCTCAGAAAGTGGGTCGTCCAGCCGCAGGGCCTTGGACATAAGAGCATCTGGTTCTGCCCAGCTTCCAGAAGGAGACTGATTCTGTCTGGGGCTCTCCTGGCCCCGCGGCCCCAGGCTTCCCGCCAGGGTTCTGCCACGCCCACTCCAGCCTTCTCCCTGAGTCCCAGGTCAAAGGAAGGCACGCTGGCCTGGCCATGGTGAATGTCATCTGTTATCCCACACCCGCCCTGGCACCTGGGCGCGTTCTCACACTCATAAAGCTTACACGTGGGAATCCGATTACAGGAGGGAGCAAATGAGCTGTGCTTCATGGGGCGTATCTGCAACGGTCCATTTCCGCCGGAATCACAGCGCCTTCAGTGCCCCTCCAGACACTTCTCCAGGACGGAGGCATTTATGCAGGAGCAGGAGGTAGGCACCGGCGCCTTCATTTCGTCTCATTAAGAACCTGGGAAACCGATGCAGGGCCCTGGGGGTGGCGGGAGTGTGTGCACAGTAGATTTTTGTATTCTTTTTGATGCCAGCATTTTGGGAAGCAGTGAAGGAAATGGAACAGGCTCTCAGGCCTCTGAAATTCCTACCCCATGTGACTCCCAGGGCACGGCAGTAATGGCTCATGGGGGAGAAGCCCAGCATCCGTGGAGGGTGTTTGGCTCCACAGAGAAGTCCTCGAATCTATGCTTCTCCTCTGTCCTCCCTCATCGGCTCCATCTCTAAGCATCCACCCCCTTAGCCCCTCAGAGTCCTCCTGACACCCTGCTCTGTACTTTGCCTGGACCTCGCCTCCACCCTGTGGCCCAGGCGGGTTAACAGTGTCAACACTCACACAGATCTGTCTGAAGGAATGGAACTGTCGAAGTGAGCAAGGCAAGCTCTGCCGGCGGCCAGCTGCGGCCAAAGCTCGCCCTGAATCCATATTTCAATACAGTGTGCCTGAGGTCAGGGCCTGAACTTCCACTCAGAAAGTATATTGGTTGTTTGGTTCCCCAAAGCACAGCCGAGAGATGCAAACTAATGAACCCTCAGTAAGAATAGCCTCCCTCCAGCCCCTCGGGCCTGCTTCGATTATCAACAAATCTAGACTCTCAATGCTTGGGATCCGCTCCCACCTCCTGTTCTTCTGCTATTTTATTATGCTTTTTATTATGCTGTGCTATTTTATTATGATTTCAAGGTAATCGTAATGCCGCCACGGGGCCGCCTTCTCAGGCCCGGGACAGTGAGGCTCCGTGAAGGGCCTTCCTGGTCACTGTTTCCTGGGACCAGTGAGTGGCCTCTACCCAGGAGATACCAGAGCTGCCTCCTCTGGGTTGTGACAACTACGATGACCTCCAGGTGTTGCCGAGTGTCCCCCGGCTGAGGGTGAGGGCAAGTCACCCCAGCCGAGAGCCACTCTAATAGAGCCAAGAAAATGCTGAGGAATTGAAGCCTCAATTAGTCTGGGCTGTCGACAGATGTCCACAAACAGCCAGCCCATCGCTGTTTTAATAACACGAAACACAAGTACAAAGCATTGTACAAGTTTACGTTTTACTGCATGGCGGTGGAATAATATATTGTGTGTTGTTGTTTTTTTAAATATATCTTCATTGATTTCAGAGAGGAAGGGAGAGGGAGAGAGAGCGATAGAAACATCCACCATGAGAGAGAATCACCCGTCAGCTGCCTCCTGCACACCTTCTACTGGGGATCAAGCCACAACCTGGGCCTGCGCCCTTGACTAGAATAGAACCTCAGACCCTCTCTCAGGACCCATTACCTATTTAATTCAGTCCTTCTGCCTCCACACACTTGTGGCTGACACCAAAGTAGTGATGAGACCCTGACAACCTGGGGGTGAAGCCTGAGGCCTGGACGCTTGGCCCGGCCCGGCCAGGATGGAGCCCACACTTCGCTCATAGGCACTGTTTGATGGCTGTGGGAAGAGATGGCTCAGTGACAGCTTCTTGTGTCTGAGCTGATCCAACCGAGTTCAGGTTCTGCCTCAGGGAAGAAATAGGGTTGAGAGGTGGGACCCACGCCAGCAACAGCTCCTACCAGGCAAGTCGTTCCCACCAGGCTGCAGTGTCCTCACCGCTGGCGGTGCCGTGTCGCACTCCCGCTCTCCTACCTGCCTGGCCAGGCTGTGTCCATTATTCCTACGCAAGCCCCTCAAGCAAGTGAAAGGGTGTTTATTCCTCTGTCTGGGCCCCAACTTCCTCACATTTGCCAGGATGTCCACTCTGTCTGATCAGCGAGAACTCGGTTTCAGACAGCTTAGTGGTCTATGAGGAAAAGGGGCCGCATTACGGGGTGGGGTGCATGTCTCCTCTGGCCCCGAGACACCCAGGAGTGACCCGGAGGCACCCAGCTCAGCCTCAGAGCTAGACTGTGGGGTGATGTTTACGCGCTGGGCATAGAGGCCTGGTTTAGAGGAAGGGAACAGAGTGAACGTACACTTTGCATTTATTTAAACAATGCAATTCTTAGGCCCCCGAGTTCACTGCGACCCCGTGGAAGAAAGGCACCAAGCGAGTCAAGTTTGAATTTGTTGTCTGCGTGAGCAGCGTATTCTCCTGACCTGGATGGACCTGGCAGCCCTTGAATGCAGCAGGCGTAGCTCCGAGGCCTGACCGGTCATCGTCACCCTCTGGGAGGCTTGTGGAAATGCACAGTGTCTAATTCAGCGGGTCTGGGATTGGCGCTTCTCAGCAATTTCCCAGGCGAAGCTGACCTGCCGCTCTGAGGACCACACTATGAGAACCTTGGCAAGACAGGGCTGGATGGCTTTCAGGTGGGATGGGAGGGAGGCCATCGGACTGACCGCACCCCGTTTGGGTGGAATTGGGAAGTCTGTGGGGCATACAAACGAGAGTTTCCTTGGCTCAGAGGACACGTCCCTCCCCTGTGGTGAGCCAGCTCTGCACTCGGTCACCCTCGACAGGCCGTGTCCCGTCATTGAGGCTGGAATAGCATCCTCCTGGCCACGGAACAAAGAGCGTGATTGTACGTGGACATTTCTCTGTGAACGTCCCCGTGTTGGTTACTAGTGTTAGTAACTGATGAAAACACACACTTTCAACCGCCTGCCAGCCCCTCATGGTGACACCACCTGATTCCGGGACAATGTCCCTGACACAGGGCACCGGTCTCAGCGTTGTGCGGTGGGAGCCTGCGTCCGGCTTTATTGCATTTCTATTTGTCATGAAGATTTGGTTTTAAGCCAAATCAGGAGGAGAAGTCCTCCCCTTAGAGCCCCACAAATTGCACACAAGAGCTCTTTTCCTTTTCCCGCTGTCCAGGCGCCTACTCCACACCATCTCCTAAGTCTGTCTGACAGGCCCTAGGGCAGCGGTTCTCAACCTGTGGGTCGCGACCCCTTTGGGGGCCCAACGACTCTTTCACAGGGGTTGCCTAAATACGTCCTGCATATCAGATATTCACATTACGATTCATAGCAGTAGCAACATTACAGTTATGAAAATAATTTTATGGTTGGGTCACAACATGAGGAACTGTATTAAAGGGTTGCGGCACTAGGAAGGTTGGGAACCACTGCTCTAGGCCGTCGGCCCAGGGGTGCCTGGTTGCAGGAGCGCCTGCCCCCCAGGCGGAAGGCTGTGGCTGTGTTCGAGTTTGCGCGCTTACTTATTTATGCAGCCATCATTGGCAATGCCCTGAACACCTCCAAGCGTGCAGCCTTTCTCCTTTGTAGGTGGTCTTTCCTTCAGATAAATAACCAGGAGAGACAGGACCCCAGCACCAGAGGCTCAGGACCGGGGACTTGCTTCATTGTCCAGAAGTCCATCTCAGAGCGTCACCTTCCCAGCTCACCAGTAATTTGTCTCAGCTCCGATGACTTGCTCAACAATGCAGCCCTCCCCCAAGGCACGGAAACAGGACGCTACCAGGAAGACGGTAAAAACTGGGCGGAGACTCTTCGTCTCGGGTAAACGATATTGAGGAAGGAGGCTCGGGTGCACTCCCGGAGCCCCGCCGGCCTCCACAGCTCCTGCCTGCACCCCACACCAGCAGCAAGGTGGGTGCTGCCATTAAAAGATGAAACAGAAAAGTCTTTCATTTTTGAGTTTTCCATCCAACTAACCCCTGTGGCCACTCCCAAATCAATATTAAAATGACAGAAGACTCCAGAAACCCAACTCTTTCTGCAGTAAAAGCCTGGAAATTACATTTTATGCAATTAAGAAAATCGCATGTTAAATATTCTATCAATGCAGCTTAACGCTCTCAAACTATAAGATCTGTTCTCTGAAACAAAGGAATGTGCCCTTCCAATCAATATAATTACGCTTTTTAATGGAAGTTTTTAGAGTGCCCTTTCCAGTCAGTTTTCCCCAAACGCTTGATTAGGTCATTAATCTCCACACCTTCGTCGGTCCTGCACTTGAAGAGGCTACTTTCTATCAAGTTCCCATTAATGAAACAATTAAGATAATTAAAGATGATCTGTCCTTTCAGAAATATACGATTCCAGGGCCCTAAAAGCTTCTTGTAAAAGACCCAAGTATCTCAGTGCAGAAATGGACCCTCAACATAGAATTATGTCTTACATGATTCAAAGGACTCAATTAATCTTTCAACTTTGGGTGTTTTGCCATAGCCACAGTCATTGAAAATAGTTCTACCTTGCCTTTCTCCTTAACGTTTTCTAGATTCCCAAAGACCTGAGACAGCCAGGAGGGGCTGGGAAATGAAGTAAAGTCTTTCCGAGATAGGAGATTGCCACGGCCCCCTCGGCGCGGGGTGCACCACCGGAGGCTGACGAGTGGATGCCTGAGAATTTCCGGGGGTGGGGGAGGGAGGGGACAGAGATGCTTACACCTTGCAAGCATTCACCCTACAGAGAGTCCTTGATTAAGATGCTTGCTTTTACTGTTAATATGTTACATCTTCATTTAAAAGGCCAGATAAGTAGGAATGAAGAGGAAATGCCACCGCAAAAGCATCTGCCTGAAAATCCAGGTGGAATACTTGTGTGTGGGGAAGAGAAGGTCATTTCAAAGGAGACATGGAGGACGGGCCAGGGATGCAGCCGAGTTCTGTAGCGAGTCTGGTGGCGCAGCAATGGCCCTGCTTCCACAGTTGTCATGAATTCCAACACTGTGACAGCCCAGAATGAGGCCCAGTGCAGGTGCCCCGGGCACAGGCCCTGGGCGAGGCCATGGAGGTGACCTCCTGGAACCTATCCCCATGGCCAAGGTTCCTGTCTTAATTCGAGCTTTAAATTCCAGCCTAAGGTAATTACTCTGCATTGCCATGGTTAGTCATTGCTGCAATCTGAGCCCCTAGTAAATGTACATGAACCTACTCTTGGAGCCATTCTTTGGTTCTCAAGGGCCTGCAGGGGTCTGTCCATGCTGAGGCAGGGGAGAGTGGGGAGGAGGGGCCAACGGGGACTGGAGAGTCACTGTGGGCCTGAATTTCCAACTCTCTGCTGTCCCTGCTCAGACTGAGTCCCAGCTGCTGGGACTCCGGGAAGCAGATCCCAGGCGCGCGCCTTTCCCTCCGCGTCTGCGGACTCTTCCTGGGGCCTGCTGTTGTCATTTTCTTTGGCCAAAGAACTGCTCTCACAGAAGGACAGGCCCGCAGGGCCCCTCTCCCTGGAAGGACACAAGGAAAGTGTCCCTGGTTTATGTCCTGTCCTCAGGTCTGGTCCCCACAGCGGCACCCTCAGCAGAGCGAGGTCCTCAGAGAGCCACTGCAGGACTCGGACCTCTTGAAGTTCAGGGGCGGTTTGGCCAACACCTCACCACCCTGGCAGCATAGCCAGGTGCCAGCGCCTGCCCTTGCCCTTACTGCACAGCTTTTCCGTTTTTCACACGCACAGCTAGCCTCCTGGCCGCCGCCCACGCTGTTCCCTCCACCCAGATCACGTCTCTCTGGCCCCTCCAAGCCCATTCCTCTTGCTGGTGAATTCCCTCTTCTGCAGGGAAAGCCGGGCCTGGGTGCCCAGAAAGGCCTGTCCTGCCTGCCCACCACCAGGGCACCGCCCCCTCTGCATGCCATAGCGGAGATGACTTATTTCCATGTCTACCCCACTGTGGGAGGGCGCCCATGCCAGCAGGGACCTGTGTGTTTGAATGAGTGAGTGGATGATGGATGGATGAGCCAAGCTCAGTGTCTCTGGCCTGGCATTCTGCTTCCTCACTGGGGGAAGGAGGACCACAGTGTGTAATGGCCACTAGGGGCTTGGGCAGAGGTGTAGGATGAGGACAGCACAGCGCCTGGAGCTTCTTCACAGCTGTTCATGGTTCAGCCCCTTGCAATTCCCATGGCTCCTGAGGCAGATCCCGATCGCCTTGTCATCACCAGACAGGGAGGAGCTGCAGTGCCCAAGTCAGAGGTGACAGCTGGGCTTCGGTCATTGGAGGAACCCACACCTTATCCTACTCAGGAAGAATCGGAACGCGTGGAAGAGCCGGGATCCTCCGCCTAGACATGCTCACTGACGGAGCGGCCGTGCTCCTCCACAATGTGGATCAACAGGGGTTCATGGTCCCCTCCAGGTCCTGCGGGTCCCCCTTTGGCCTGCAGACGTTCAGTGCTGAGGGCCCCTGTGGACACCAGGGCGAGCAGCCGTGCCCTCACCCTGTGGCGGCCTTCAGCAGTGCCCACTCAGGGGCCCAAGGGAATTACCTCCCCTCTGGTTGGAGGCTGACAACACATTGTTTCCAGCGAGAAGCTCACACTCCATCAGTGGTCCATCCCAGGGGCTCACTGAGCAATCAACGGAGACCCGTCGGGCCTGGGGACAGGATCTGCCCCGACCACCACAGAATCCCTGCTTCATGGGAGATTTTCGCTCTGAACATTTTTTGGAAAACTTTGATAATCTGGCTTTTTCGATTACTTGGGGTTTTACTCACAAGAAAGTCACACATTAATTTGTCCTTATAGTTTTTACATGGTGTGTCATTTTGTATTTTACAACATGGGTTTTGCTCACTTGGTTCTGGTGCCTTCAACTTCTATCAGAAAGGGAAGGCCCGATGCAGTGACACGACCTCTTAGGTGCCAAAAACGCGTTCCTCCCAGTCTATTCAAGGTTAAGACAACAGGAGGACCAATCAGAAAAGGCACCCAATCTTGGCCCCTGGGTCCCTCTGGCCAGTGCTCAGGCACCAGTTCAAATGCTGGGGACCCCTGACCTGGTTCCTATTTGTCAGGGACTCTATCCATGTCCTCCCAGGACCCAGCAGCCTTGAAGGCACCCCCAGGCCTCCCTGCGCCAGCTCGCCCCCACTCTGCCCTCCTCAGGCTGCAAACAGAACTGCAATGCTAAAGCAAAAAAGAAAAAGAGCTCCTGACGTTTTTTATTTGACCCCTTAGCCAAGGCAGCTAACGGGAATTACAGAACAATATAACGATTGCGCAATCAGATCCAGAACCACCTGGTCCTCACTGTGATCAGGATGACTTCTCAGTCATACGAAGAAAAACCTGCATCTTCAAGTCTCAACGATTAAACTGGGGTCAGCCTCCCTCTAAAGAGCTGCAGCTTTGCTTTGGGGGCTGATGAGAAGCCGGATAGCACAGAAGCAGGGCTTGGGGACGGCTCTGGGAGACCAGGCCCTTCCCCATGGCAGCCAGGGCGGCGCATTTCACTGGGCGGTTGTTGCAGCTGTTTTGAGAAAAAGAACGACAACAGAACTCCCAAACGTGTTAATTTTATTAAAATCCAGCTGTGGCCACGCAGGTCAGAGCCCATCCACATTCCCATTGCCCGCTCCTGTGGAGCTTCATGCTTCTCTCGCATCCCGGCGGCACCAGGGTCGTTGGACCGTCCATTAATTCTTAGGTTCCATGAAGCTAAATTAGTTTAATTTAGCCGAAGCTGAAATTAGAAAGTGGGCTCCATTCTCCCCTGCAAAGGGCAGCAGGGGTGGGGAACAGATTCATTCCCTCTCCCGCCGCTCCCTCTCCCCCCACCCTGCCCTCCGCGGGCCCCTCTCCACCCCGCAGCAGCCCAGATCTTTCTAAAGTGGAAATTAGGCTCCACAGATGATTCCAGCGTCCGTGAGTTTGACCCCAACTGCCTGCTGCTGAGCCCACTGGCTGCCTGGCCCTCCCACCCGTCGCAGTCCGCCTCCCCTTCTCCTGCTGCAGACCTTGGCAGGCAGTCTGTCTCGGGTGAGTTGCTTGCCTCCCGCTGGTCAGCCAGGTCTCAGCTCCAAACCACTGCCTCCTGGGGTCCTCCCCACCAGGCTGCCCAAAGCACCCCATCGCTCCCACACCCCATCCTCTGCTATTTCAGTCGTGGCCCTGACCATCGCCTATATTTTATTTTTTTATTTCTCAAATTGTTGTCCCCCACTGATATGTCACCTCCATAAAGTTCCTGTCTCCTTGGTCAAGGCCACTTCCCCAGCGTGAGGATGGGCTGGGGCCCAGGAGGCTCTCCTCAAACCCATGAGCAGCGTCACTGCAGGGTGTGGCAGCCACTGGGCAAAAGAGGACATTTGTGCATGGAGCAAACTGTCTTCAAAGCTGGAGTCAAGACCCTGGGGACGAAGAGGGGATACAGTGACCTGAGCCGAGAGAAAGCTGGGGAAGAGGGTCTCTGGGCAGCAGCTGTGGGGCAGGGGGATGGGGGGAGGGGGGGCGGGGGCGGGCAGGGTGGCCCTGTTTTCTGTACAAGGAACTCAGCAATGTTCCGAGTGCCTCGAAGGCGTTTAACACATTTAGCAATTCCCGACTATTTAGTTGGGCCTCTGACCTCTTTTCCCTTAGATTGTCAAATTAGAAAAAGTAACCACAGCCACAACAATAGCCATCCAGTGTGAATGAATCAAAATTATAGCTATTTCAGATCTGCCATTTCTTTTGGTGTGGTGCAGAATTTCAGTAATTAGCTTATGTGCCATGAGATGAAGAAGGTTGAAATGGCTGCCTGAGAAGTGAAGTAGCTTTCAAGGTCGGCCGTAAGCTCCAGGACAGCCTAGTACTAGAGTAGGTGCGACAGGGCACAGCGACCTCTGAAGCCAGGCGGGGCAGCCAGGACACCTTGGGAGAGGCCCTCACAGAGGCCCGGTAAGGGGAGGTCAGTCACGCAGAGCAGGGCCCTTCCTGCCCCCAGCTCTGAGCCGTGCTCAGCCTCCCCAGCTCTTCCTTTGCTCTCTGTTCAGTCGTTGTAGCCCACCCAGCCTACCTGTCACATCTGCAACCCCCATGATCACATGCCACGCCCAAGGTCATCTAACTTTCGGGAAATTGAAGAACAAAGACGGGACCCCCTCTCCCCCGAGCCTTCTACCAGCCCAGGGACCCCACGGACCAGCAGGAAGAGCCCCCCCCCCCAA
This sequence comes from Murina feae, assembly GCA_004026665.1. Taxonomy (NCBI): domain Eukaryota; kingdom Metazoa; phylum Chordata; class Mammalia; order Chiroptera; family Vespertilionidae; genus Murina; species Murina feae. The sequence goes on along the minus strand of PVJC01009220.1, from coordinate 1,802 downwards.
AAAAAAAAAATGCCTGATCTCCTCAAGGTCACCAAGTTCACTGTGCACAGGCAGGTCAAGAGGAGAGGTCTCTAGCCAAGCATGCCTGCCAAGTCACAAAGAATTTACTGTATATATTCCAGACAGAGTAGGAAGAAATGCAGGTTTTTCCACCCTGACAAAGTACTGTGGATTATTTGCAAGAAGTATGGGAAATTCCAGAAGTCAGTCTTCAAAAGACTCCCACTTGGCTTCCCATCACTGAGGTGCAGAAGAGGGTATACTCTGCCGAAATTTCCAGACCTGCGCTCAGCTCCTTGGGTGGGAAGGTCTGGAGATGGAGCCACCATGGCTCCCCCATCGAGCTGCCTGCCCACCCATTATCCCTGAAGTGGCCCACAGGCTCCCCAGGAGCCGGCCCCTTCCTCTCCATCACCTGCCAGGCCAGCACCTGGCTCCAGAGGGCATCTGCCAGAGCCCGCATCTGCTTTTCATTACTTTCATTCCAGTCCTTCCCAACTCCGTCAGCCCCCTCCTTCTCTCCCTGCTGTAATGTGCCTTGGCCCCTGCATGTAAACTCTGGGATCACATTGAAATTCCAATTCACAGACGTCAATTGTCCGTGTGATTTGAGTAAGTGGGACAAGGCCCCTGGCTGGCAGTTTTGCCTGGATTCCCAGACGGGTTATTTACGCGTTGGAAGGCACTGGTTGCATAATTGGGCAGTTCCTCTTGGGTAAGTCTATACATTGCTTCTGTGATGAGGGAAAATAATACCCCCACCCCCCACCCAGGGGAACACTGGGGCCTGGATGAAGTGAATGTGTTGGTTGTACCTAGAAACTATTTATAAAGATAGAGAAGGGAATTCATAAAATACACAAGTGTAAGAAAACCTGAAACTGAAATCTTTTCTTCCCAAATAATTTAGACTGAAACTGAGGCTAACGTGGAAGGTCTAAGAAGAGAGCCAGGGTAGATCATGTTACACAGATGATTATAATGCTCCTCTAAAAGTTGTATAATATAATGGCAGTTACCTCATTCCTGAAAGTCTTTTTGTTCTTTGGTGAGATAATTTTTATTTAAAACATTTTAAATATAGAAAAGGTTAAAGACTAATAAACCAACACCTGTGAGCCCTGAACTGAAATTTGATGACTGTTGACATTTCTTCATCTTGCTCCAAATGTTTTCGCTTTAGTAAAGAGATGGACTTTAAAATTTACACTACTTATTCCCTAACTTTGGTCTCCCACTCAGAGACAAGCTCTGCCATGAACTTAAATACCTTTCTGACCAAATAGCTATGTTTGAGGTATTTGGGATGTATATTTGTGTTTTCATGTGCTTCTAAATAATAATGTAGAGCAGGGAGAGCTGACTTTCCCTGAGAGGGGCCTGCTAAACACTGTTTCGGCTGGTGGACCATATGGTCTTTCTTGCAGCTGCTCAGCTCTGCCGTTCTAGTATGACAGCAGCTTTGGCAGTGTGCAAACAAGTGGGCACAGATGTATGCCAATAAAACTTTATTTACAAAAACGGGTGGTGGGTAGTGCCTTGCCATGTCCTGGTACACAGTATTATGTGTTCATGTGCATTTATTTTTTTATTTATTTTTTTATTTTTTTAAATCTTTATTCAGATTATTACAGTTGTTCCTCTTTTATCCCCCATAGCTCCCCTCCTCCCATTTCCCACCCCAACCTCTGTCCTTGCCCCCCCACTGTCCTCATCCATAGGTGTACAATTATTGTCCAGTCTCTTCACACATCCCCAACACCCTTAACCCCAGAAAATTGTCAGTCCACTCCCTTTCTATG